>DWUN01001901.1:0-15206 GCA_018249975.1 Passova gellias | reverse complement strand
CTTTTAAATATTCATTAAGTGGTGCATGTATGTATACTCTGTACTTAGTCAAATCCACTCATGGCCGCGCCACTCGTCCGCGCTCGCGTTCGATTTTCTAGTGCTTTTACGGTTTTCCATAACGCGATGTTTGCTTTCACTGCAAATTGTCGGTTTATTTAGTACGGTTTCGTTTTAAGTTATTAACGAAATAGACACAGCGGAACCTGGATTCTGTGTTGTTCCATCATAGAGAATTAGTTATGAAATAGAAAAATATAAGTAACTGTTTTTTTTTTGGAAATATAATTTCACGTCTAGGTTTCATTTAGAGTAAGTCTTACTTATTTAATTACTAATATTAAAGGTATTTGACAGCAGAGAAAATAATACAAATATAGGTAGCTTCGTAGGTATTTAACATTTAAATCCAGAATATACATTCGGATATAGGCAGGTATAGATATTCTTCATAATCCGCATAATATTTGAATAAACAGGGAGAAAGTGAGAAAGAATGGAATAAAAAAGTGATATAATTCATGCTGCAGATGCTAGCTGTGCTCGGAAAAGTTTTAATAACAGGTACCGGCACAAAGGACAGCCAACATTGTACCTGCGTTATGTTTACCATACACCTGTGCTTCACAGCATCAAAACACAAAAGTAACGAGGACGAGAATTATATTACGCGATACATATTACAGCAATTAGATACAAAGCATTTATTATTTTATTTATTCGAAGTATATGTATTGTACCTAGGATGCATTTGAAATCGAATTATTCTATTGCAATTTTAAGCTGCCAGTAATATTTTTATGGACTAAAAAATTAATTTTAATGACGGAAATTGTTAATTGTCTCACAAAAAGAAAGTTTTTCGTCTGCGCATCTTAACATTTAATTTTATAATTAAGTACCGAACTGTTAACTTCAGTCGAATGAAAAGATTTTAAATGTTACGTTTAAACAATAATAACCCAAAAAACGAGCAAACAAATAAGCCAATAACAGGAATGGTAATGTCGTCGGTTTTACGCGAGGACGGGGAATGAGAAAGCGTTTAATAATGAGGCCGCCTATAAACGCGGCTATATCTTTTTATTTCGCTCCCTCGACCTATCTTTGTCTCGGCCATTGTATTTATATGAAGCTTTTGCTACTCTTTTTGACAAAAACTCGCATCACTTTGATTTATTTGTGAATTTCGTTGCTTTCTCATCACATCTGTGAAAGTAACTAGATTACGTTGGACGGCGACCTACCGATAGGTTGGAAAGGTCGACGCCGTCAATAATTGAAATGTAATATTATTATATATTATTCGGATGCTCATTGTTAAGACGAACAGTATTATTATTGTTCGAAAATAACAATATTATCTAGCAGTGACCAGTGTACAATTCTTGTATTGAATTGATTCTGCCGATGACAATCTAAGTAATGTAACAATGGGCCAAGTTTTTTTATCTGTGGTTTTTCTATCGATGTATTACACTAATGCGACGTATAAAGCAGATAAAAAATATCCTACGATTAAATAAAAGATATGATTTACCTCAAACATAATGTATTGCACAAGTATCACTCTATATTAAATTACTTAACAATATTTAACTTTCTATACAAACTTAAAACTTAACTTACAATAAGTATATTTACAATATTCAGTTCATCATTTCCTCGGTTGTAGTGAAAGCAGATAATTTATTTTTATTAGAAATATTTTTCTGTATGCAATTTACTTGTCATAAATCACGAGTGTTTATATGACAAATCAACTCAAAACTAATTTCACAAAAGCAGGTTCATATTGTCAATCGTTGTGTATTTTTATTGGGTCTGTGAACTGCGCGGTCAATATATAAAACAGTGCTGGCGCCGGAACCAGAGACAAGTACCACAATTCTTTGAAGCCGGTCAAGGATATTATTCCGTAAGCATGTACCAGCCAATGGCCGACAATAATTATAAGGTTTCTGGTGTTTGTTACAGATGATTTCAGCAATGCTGGCGCTGATTGATCTATCTTGACGGAGAAATGGGACGCTGATGTCATCATTGATATTATAATTACTATATATGGGAATGAACAGTCTGAAACAATGAACAATATTACAGTTATGAGAAGCAATATGCATAAGATGACGACTCTTAATGTACAATAATAAATTGTAAAATCAATTCTTGCTTAGTCCCTACCATATCATATAGTTATACTATAATGGTTAATAACTGAGTTGACTGGTATGAAATGCCTTGTCGCATTGAATTAAAAAGATGGACCCTTATTTGAAAACAATTGATAAATATACAAAAATCACCATCCAAAATAGGTGATTTAGATTAGAATAGTTTATTAATAATAATTCTGGGTAAACAAATTCCAAATAAATCCACATATTTAATAATATACCAATATTTAATAATAAACCTTAACTGCTGTCAACAATAAGAGTACCTACTGCTTCACACATTTTTACATTAACATTAGATAGACTGGTCCATTAGCCCAAACTAATTACTTCCGAGGACATACATTTTTGTGATAGACATGAATGTTTATCAAGTCTAGATATAACTTTACCTAAACAGGTATTTATTGGAAAATGTATAAATTTAATATGTAGTTTATTAGCTATCTCTTTACCATAAAAATAGCTCCACTTGATTTGTGGTCCGATGGCAGAATCTCATGATATTGTATTGATAAACTTACAAATCAATCCGGCTGCAACGGTGTGTGTGAGTACCAGAATGGGATAGAAATACAATGCACAGTATATATCTCTTTTCCCCGACATGTAACCTCCCCATACCAGCAGCCAGGGCCTCAGAGTAATTGTCATTAGCAGGCTAAATGCATAGCTCAGTAGTACTATTGTATACCTGAAAAGAATATGCAAAATCTACACATATAATAAAACTGTAGAAGAGCTCAATTCTGTACATTGAATAAAAACTAAAAAACTACGCCTGCGGGTCTTCATACAGGTAACACAAGCCAAAAAAAACATTATCAAATTTTTGTTTGTCTGTCTGTTGTCCGGCTTTCACGCAAAAACTAATGGACGGATTGCGATGAAACTTTTTTTGGTTTATAGATATTAGACCTCGGCAACATATAGGTTATAATTTATTTTGAAATACTCCAAATGTTGCTCAAACTCACTAATCCACGTGGACCAAGTCGCGGGCAAAAGCTAGTATTTAATAAATTTACACCTTCATTTCAACTTGGTCATAAACCTGCTGTTCATATAGATTTTTGACGATTATTTCAAAACTTTAACCAATGTTAATGTATGTGTGATCCAGTTTTTTCTCTCACAGGTGAGAATGGATTTTCCCTCAGAACTGATATGCACAAAAACCCTCATTGGTTACAACCCTCACAACATTGAATTATAAAAATAATGACCACAACTAAGCAGTTGGCTTATAAAGAACATTTGCCGTTAAATAAGTAAATTATAAGCTTATCATCAAGCTAATATACTGTTAATACACTTATGTAATTGTAAACCTCTTTGGAGACCTTAAACGTGGTTTCAACACCGCCAATAGTTGGTTATCATTATCCCATATTACCTCCAATCCGCATTAGATCAGCATAGTAGAGTATGCACCCAACCTCCCAAAATGGCAACAGATGGCCAGATCTAGCAGTTGGACATAAAAGCACAGCCAATAGCATTATTTTATGTTATACTAGCTTTAGCCCGTGACTTTGTCCTCATGCAATAGCGACTTGAAGCAGCATTTTCATTTTCTAGGATACTGTTATTGCAAATAATATATATATAAACTGCTGTGTATCCTAGAAAATTAAAACGTGCCACAGGTGAAAGCTAGTTATACATATAATCCTTCCTCTTGAATCAATCTTACCTATTAAAAAAACTGCATCAAAATCTGTTACGTAGTTGTAAAGATTTAAGCATACATGGGGACAGATAGAGGAGAGTGACTTTGTTTTATACTATGTAATGATTCCAACATACTTACAGTGGATAAACAGCCTCCTGGGTGCAATACAATGTTTCTTTATAATCTGGCTGCGGATTGTGAAATAATGTATACCAGTCTGATAATGCCTTGGGCGAGCAGACATACAGCGCTAAAGAGCCAGTCGGTGGCAGCACCAGCAATGCTGCTATTGTTCCTATTGCTATCTCGACGAATGCACACATATGTTGCACTAGTATGCTTTTGTTACTGCAACACACAATACAAAGAATTATGAATAAGTAAACAGCCTCCCCAGTGGTTGAGTGGTTAAGCGAACCTGACTGCAAAACTGTGGATTCGATTCCCATCCAGGACAAACATTTCTGTGATGTGCACATTTATTTGTTCTGTGTTTGGTCATTAAAAAAATATCTACAAGTATTATATTTTATGTGTTATATAATATGTTTATCATATAGCAAGTATTCAATTTCTAATTTGAAAATGGAATGAAAATGGATATCCATATTTATCATTTCCCCAGTTATTATTATTAGTATTATATTGTTATTATAGCCAGTTATATCCACTGTTCACCGCACACACATGTATCAGGCATTGATTAACCGTAAGAGATCACTTGCAATCTCCAATCATGTCTGGTTTATAACATCTACACAGAATCAAAAACACCTAATTGCTTGTTTGTACATATAAAAGAGAAATATGACAGATTTATCTGTGTGTTCTGATTGAGACTACTCATTGATACTACAGAATGGCGAGGTAGAAGATGTTAGTTGGTAGCTGGGAATGAAGTGAAGAAATGGTAAAAGTGTAAACCCAGTAATTAGATTACAGAGTAGCTTAGTAAAATAATTTGGAGACTTACCCTTTACCTACTGCAACCATGTCGATAAAAAACCAATGCAAAACCAGTGGCAAAAGTACCATGAAACCCAAATATTGCCAATCATACAAAGTTGGAACATCGGTACAAGGCATGCAGTAACTGGTCTCATTTGTACGGAAACCGCGAGGACAAGCTCCACAGTCACTCCATATACCATTCTCCAACTCGGTTCGGCCACAGTATAATCCTGGACATGTCTTTACTATAGACATTTGGGCTGATGTATAAACCTGATCTTTTATCCTAAATCTAGCGTAATACGTACGCAATATCCAATTTATAACAACTATAACGTTCTTATTACTCAATGTAAGGAGATAGGGATTATTAAGATATATAAAATAATAATGTTTACATTTACAATAAATGTATAAGTATTAGTTATTACTATTAAGTACTCATATACTATTTAAAAATAATACTGTCAGCTTGACATTAAATAAGATTATTGTAGCTTATGACAGAATGTTAAATTTTTTCTTAAGAAAATTCAGCCACGAATTTTTTTTTCAGCCAACAATAAAAAAAAACAGTTCATAATTTTATTAACAATTCCATCGATTCACCAATAAACTCAAATCAATTGCCTACAACCTCTCACTACATCATCTTCATGATATTAACAGCTACTGTTAACACTGTTATCTTTAGTTTTAAACGTAGTGTAAAAAAATTATAAGGATTTAGTAGACGTAATATAAAAATTAACATTATCTTGATGTAGTAAAATAGTATAGGTACATAATTGAACTCTTATATTCTTCTGATTAAGTATTTTCTTAATTGATTAAGAACCTATAAGTGGGCTCGATGATAAAAATAAATTATATGTAGGTAAAAAACTTTATTAAAAATTAATAAACAATTTATGTTAAATATCCTCAAACAGTAGGCATCTTCATTGTAAAAGATTTTGATATTACGATTGAGATAATACAAAATACAAACATTAACTCTTACAATGCCTTATATTTGCCTCCCTTTCCTGTTTTCTTTACGAATAGTGCTCGGAGACGTCTAACGATATAACGCAAAATGTAATATGTAACTGTCAGCATAGCAATTAGTATTAATAATAGCAAAGCTATAATGTCCAACATATAATATTTTACGAAAGTAATGCCAACCGCTGGAGACCGAAGATGGCGTGCTCCTCCATGGCGAATAACGTACTCCGTCCACCAAACTGCATTCTCGGGACCAGATATAATGGGTTCCACTACCATACTCTTCAACTTGGAAATAGCTTTTTTGTAACTAGAAAATAAAATAATTTTTTTTACATTGTGAAGGGAGATAGCATTCATAGTTAAAGGAACTACTACAAATAAGTAAACTCATATCGAACATTGTTAGATCACCTATTATTTTCTTACCTTTCATTTTGTACAACTGACATTAAAACAGATTTAACAGTCTCCTTTTCTAAGTAGTACAAATCCAATATCTCTCCAGCACCATATTTAGTGATTTCTCTCATAAAAGGTTTTCTGGACCTAATTATTGGTAGACCTATTATTGGCACTTCGTAGAACAGAGCTTCTTCTAAAGACCGCGCGCCACCGTGAGTGATAAATGCTTTTATATTCGGATGAGCTGTAACATTAAAACAATTAATAAAACTTCTCCCGATGTAAAACCGTCACGCTTTGGATTTTGATTCTCCAAACTAGTAGGTAGGTACGATAGAAAAGGAAAAATCCATGAGTGCCTAAGTGACAAGTATTAAGCATTTATAACAAACCAATTTAAACGTTTACCTAATATCTCCTGCTGTGGGAACCAACCCTGTGCGTACACATTATCTGATATAGATATCATAGTAGTGTTGCTAATCTTCCACAACACCGTAAACGGTAGCTCGCGCAAAGCTTCCGATAGAGTTTTCAAGACATCTGGAGACAAGTGCTCTGACTCCTGAATTGCCCCCAAACTAAAATACACTGCGCCATTTGTAGCAGAATCTAACAATCCTTTTAGGTTCTGTAATTGATAAATTTGAAACACAATGCATTTAGTAGGGAGTCATTCTAGAAAAATATACGTGAGTGGCTACATACATATTCATTCACATATAAAATAATAGCTTTTATGTCTTACCTCAACTAATTGAAAACCTGGCTTAATATGCATTCGATCAACATAAGCAATAGCTGGAACTGAAGGCCTATTTCCAATCAAAGCGGGATTACTGGCAATAAATAACATATCTATGTCGTACTCCAGTTCCTGTAAATCGGCCCTAAAGTTAAACAGTTTCTTGGCTGCTACTTCACATGCGGGCAAGTAGTTATTGTAATATTCATATCTGGTCTGGAAATGACGATTAATCTCCACTAATTTCTGCCAACGACTAGCGTTTCTATAATTGAGCGTATTAACATCTGGGTATAAAATGGGATGAATCGATGTACCCTTAGATTCATACTGATGTATTTTACCACTAGATGTTGTAATAGCGATATGGGGAGCTCGATACTTTTCAGCAATTGCATAAAGAACTGGCACATCAGCTTCCGTAATAACGAGGTCGAATTTAACATTGGTATTTATTAACAAAGCGGTCATTTGCTTAGATTTAAGTTGTGCAGTTGCTAATTTAATAGAAAGTTCATTTAACGCCCGCATGCGTGGGTAATAATCATCAGTGTTAATTATAAGTTTTCTATATTCTTCCCAAAAAGGCAAAGACTCGTCGGCGACACTCAATTCTACTATTCTTTCAAGTTCTGGGTACTGAAAGTGTCCTGGATAGGGCGTCATTACAACTACAGAGTAGCCTCTTTGAGCGAGAAGTGATACATATCCTCTAAACACCAAATGGTCGGAGAACGATAACGATGAAAACACAGCTAGTATAGATGCACTCTTGACTGTGGCACAAAATAATAATATGCAAAGAACAAAACCGATTATATTAACCGTCATTATTTGTAATTTTAATATTACACTAAACGTGACTATCTCTAGTGAGGTGATGGTGAAAAAGACCGATTTCCAGCGAATTCAACAGGTCGGAGAACATCTGTGTAAATATTACAACCAATTTTGTAACACGTTAAACTCAACGACGACGCCATATTATATCAATGTAAAATAGCATTTACTTAGTAACAATAATGACTGCTGATTACTGGTCTTTTAAATTTAACCTAGTTTTAAGATACCTATACCTGAAGTAGTTTGATTTCAAATGTTGTAATTTGAAATTGTAAAATTCTGTACTGTACTCTGTATGTACTGTACATCATATTTAATGAAACGTTTTGATATTATAAACCACAGTAATATATCAAAAATCAGCAAAGGTACTATATTGTACATTTTTATCGATCTACACTATTTTGTATTATAACAGTAAGTAGCTTTAAAAAGTAAGAATTGCGTTGCTTAGTAACTCGCCTATACACAAAACTTCATTGCAGTGTCCACGAATCAAACTTTAATGCAATATAATTCAATTTATCCAACAGGATCTCACGAATATCTTTTGATACTTAGTTATGGATAGCAATGTTTCTAATTACTCAGTAGTAGGCCGAATTGGTGAAGGAGCTCATGGATTGGTCTTCAAAGCTCGGCATCAACCCACGGGACGTGAAGTGGCTCTGAAGAAAATACTTATTAAAAACATCGAGGATGGGATTCCTTTAAACGTTATGCGAGAAATTAAAGCATTGCAATTGCTGCGTTGCAAATACGTTAGTACCTAATACATATACGGTCAGGCTAAGACAATATTAATAATTTTAGGTAATTTACGTCATTGGTGAAAGTAAATTTCTCCTCCGTGTTTCAGATAATCAAACTCTATGATATGTTTCCCCGCGGCATGAGCTTGGTCTTAGTTCTTGAGTACATGTGTTCAGGTCTATGGGATATGCTGCACCACAATCAGCAGGAACTCACACTGCCAAGAATCAAAACATACGCACGAATGTTGTTGAAAGGAACGCGGTATATGCATGCACATTACGTTATGCACAGGGTAATAAATAATCAATATCATACCTAGAAATTACCTTTATTATACAAAAAAAAAAATTATTATGCCAATGTAAATAAATCGGTAGCTTGAGCATTATTCAGCTTTCAAATCATTAATAGTTCACTGCGTTACACCAAAATCCTCTAATGGACATTCAGAAGGAATTGATCATGATAATAATGATACCCTAGCTAATTTTGTCCCAGCGATTGCTATAGGACTGAAGTCGGTGACGCTCGTGAGAACACCTGTGACTAATTAAGAAACCATTAATTACATACAAGTCAAATGACTGCTATACACCTAAAGAACTAGTTACCGAAGATTCTAAATCAGACTTACCAATTTTCTTTCTAATTATATTACGTGCTCATTCTTATCAAATTGCAGGATTTAAAGCCAGCGAATCTTTTGATTAACCATGAGGGAATATTAAAAATAGCGGATTTAGGTCTCGCGCGTCTTTACTGGCCTGACGGCGGCAGACCTTATTCACACCAAGTAGCCACACGGTAAGCGATTTTCTATGGACTTACATTGGAAACAGTTTAGGGAATATTATATAATGTCTCTTTTCCCTTATAGATGGTATCGTGCCCCAGAACTGTTGTATGGCGCAAGATACTACACAGAAAAAGTAGATTTATGGTCTGTTGGCTGTATCATAGCTGAGATGCTTACTAAGCAACCGCTTTTCGCTGTAAGTAGCATTGTTTCCTCTTATTTCGTGTTGTGTGTTTTTACATGAACCATTTGGAGCCACATTGATTATGATAACACAAATCACCTTAACATACCTACATAGTAATAGTACCTACAAATCAAATACTTGGATCACCTTTTTTTGGTATACTTTTAAATTAGGTCGTGTTATATTTTTGAAGGGTGAATCCGACATAGAACAGCTAGCGATAGTGTTACAACATCTTGGCACTCCGTCAGAAGAGACATGGCCGGGGCACTCCGAGCTGCCAGACTACCATAAGATCACGTTCCCGGAATCCCCGCCCATGCCATGGCCGGAACTCTTGCCAGGAGTAGAGCCAGACGCGCTGCATTTGATTAAATCTTTTATACTTTACGACGCTTCTAAGAGAATATCAGCTAAAGAGGTATATTTTGCTGTATTTCATTGAAAAAAAGATATTTTTCTAACAATCACGAAACTGAATATCTTACAATCTTGTCTAGCCCGTAATAATATTAAATAAATAAAACTAATTTTATTCGTACTAAAAGTCTGACATCACAAATTATATTAAAAAGTCAAACATTGTACTTAACTTATATTTGAGGTTTACTCCGAATTTCAGAATAAAACGAATGAATATTTTTTTATTGGAACACGTAAAACTATTAAAAACTTGATTATTTGTAGGCGCTAAGACATCCGTGGTTTCAAACGAGGCCCAGCCCTGCAGCACTCGAAGATATGCCAAAACCTAAGATGAATAAAACAAAATAAGGTATTAAAAAAGAATAAATGCGTTGTACAATTTATTTAATTTTATTTCCTTTAACTATTATTTTATAGATATAATTACAGTTGTACTTTTTATTGTATGTACATTTGAGCCAAAATATTATCTAGATGAATTCTATATACAATCATGATTTCTTAGGTAAACCTGTTTTAGGTAGGTTGTTATTGCATGCGCGGAACATTACTAGCAACATAGGTACTATGTGTATCAATATTATATAAACATTATTTGGAAACCGTATACTAAAATATTAGTCTAGCAAAATAAACAATAATAAAATGGAAAATGCAGATTCGAATTACATAATAGGAGATCAAATCAAATCGTGCATTAAATATATCGTAGAAAAACAAACGAATTCTCTTTATATTTCCCTTTATCTAATTACCCTAACATTCGATACATCTATGACGTTATCAAATATTTTGTATAAATTAACTAATCGAAACTAAAGGTGAGACACTTGCTGGCTGGAGAAAAAGATATTACATTTTTTTTTAAATGACAATTATCTATAATATACCTACAACACGTTCACTCTCCAGCCAGTAGGAGGCCGACCATTAATAGTAAGGTATGATGACACAACATAGGTAATATTGTCTAATAAAAAAAGGATATTACAAATGAGACGACCGCTCGCATACATCTCACTCACAACGTATAGGTATTCAAGGAGTGTGAGAGGGATAAAATGAACTGACCGTCGCTCTGCGAACATATTTTTTTTCAATCGCACGGGATTCTTAATATAGACTTGAAGGCAACATTATGTCGCCTTGAGGTAATTCGTTGACATGTTTTAAATTTCCATATAATATGTACTTCGAGATTATTTACACAATTGTCAACCGTAGGATAAACGACTCTAAAGTTCTCGTAATACGAACACGGATAAAATCTAACGCGATATTTTAAAACAAATTGTCTAACACAATAGTCTGTCATATGTTTCAGGCTTTGTGCAATATAATAAAATTAGCACAGCCGTAGTTACAACTAGGAGGGTGGATAAACATTAAATGTTGCAACCCATTGGCCATGTCCACTTATATATCTGTCAAAAAACATCCCGACGCCAGCCCGACGTGCCCGCGGGAGTTCAAGCAATCACCTATATTATCTTATTAAGTCTACTTACTGCCTTATCTAGTCGATGGAGAACAAATTGAAACTATTTTTGACACTGTAATATTAAAAAAATTAACAAAAAAAAACAATACTTTTGTGACAAATTTGACTGAATAATAAAAATTATCGTGTATATCTTTGCCCTTTTTAAAGTGATATATGCGAAATATATACATACATTGTTAACCATAAGCATATCTACTTAATCATATTAAAAACAAAATGTTCGAGCAAGTCCCTCATAGATCATGAAATACTGATTTCTTTTTGGACGGCGTCTCATGCTCTCGTGGCTGGAATCAGAATAAAATGTGTCAAAATGAAAAAAAAAAATAGCAGGTTCATAGTTACACCGGTTCACCGGACTGCACTATACACTGTATACCATTTCCAATTACCATTCATTGTTCCGTATGAATACCGCACGCATACTAAGACCCATAAACAAGTGGAATTGAAGTATGTATTAATCTAGCGCCAGAGCCAGGAATGCTCGCAGGCACCCGATCATAATATAAATCACTTTCCTTTACAATTATATACGTTTTTAAGGCTTTGTGCGAACGAATATCTTATATTTATTGTCGTACGAAGCATTTCGATGATTTCACACATTTCATTACAATACCCTTTATTATAATCAGCACATTCATACAATGTTAAAAGTTAGTCACATCTATTATCTTGTCAAATACACGGAATCATTTATTTACCACATAGATGTTCCGTTATTGCATAATGCATATATTTAATGATAACATAATCATCATAATCATCACGTGATGACGTGATAATAAATAATAAATAATTTATCTAATTAGTGGATAATTGTAATCCTACGCACCGAATTAAACAGCTAAAATTAAATGTTAACTTACACAAGTTTAATGATATACAAAAATTGAAACATAATAACTAAACACCTTGCTAAAGTTTAGAAATGTAACAATGCAATTTTTTGAAAAATATCAATTATATTAAAATTATTATCAATTGAATTACAGAAGATGACACTGATAATAACGAATTTATCCATAATAATCACAATTTGTAGTACTAACAGCTTATGTAATACTACTGTATGGTATAGAAACATTACTGCATACAAAGAAGTATTAACAGTAACATTAACAGTAACAGATGTAACACTCAACACAGTCAATGTAACACAGTGACCATTTTCCCTCAATATGTTATCCGGGGTGGTTACAATTTATAGTATTCAGTCCAAAAATCATCTAAATATCCACGTTATTTTCCTCATAAGTACTCTGCATTGATAGAGACAAGGCATCGCCAATAGTCAGAGTGATCTGCTCAATAGCAATAAAACACGTTAAGACTATTATTTACATATAAACATAGCTCTATAAGAGCAGTCACAATAAAGCCCGTACATTGTACGAGGTAACATAATATTTCGTCTTCACGCTTGACGTAAGGCGATACTGGAGGTAGACCTACCTTAGGGCACGTCACGTCGACCGTTCGCGTCTTCTCTTTCTTCTTCTCTTTCACGAAGAAATAATTATACAATTCGGAGACGTAAAGTGTTCTTTCTAGCTAGTCATTAACTAATCAAAATAATTTAACACATTAAAACAACGATAACCATAAGCAAAAAATAGTTCTGAGCGGTATTTACATTTGTCGAGGTCCACGCCATCTTTTATTTATAGTGCTAAAACGTTACGTCACCGAGACGAGTTCAACAAACCCTACATATCACCAAAATGTTCGGTTACAATATATCTTGGAACAATTTCACACACCACCGTCTCATCCCGAATTATTTTTAATAATAATAGTCCAGCCTGCAGTGACATATTTATATGTACAGAATTATGCTGTTATAAGACGCATACATAATATAATATCAATCTATCCACTGATTCATGTAAGCAGGCCTGCACTATGCATCGTTATAATATTCAACTTTACAATATCATTAAGGTATAAATTTGTCGAAAAGTACTGTTATGTCTCTCACTATTATCAAGGCAATGTTGCAACTGTACAGGAGAAATTCTCAATGGACTCTCTGTCGCGAATATAATATAGAAATAGTCACATTTGAGAAGTTAATTGTACGATTTTTTACCATTTAATTAAGTCATTAGCAAAATATTACATATCATAGTATATTACAGTACGTGGAAGTTGAGTTCTATCGACGTCCCAATCGACGTATTAAACGGAAGACTATGATAAATTTAGACAGTTTTGTCGTCAACAATCAAAAAAATCAAACCGTACCAGAGGTAGCACTAGGGACCTGTGGTTTTGATTCAGGACATTTGGTTTTAATATCGTGTCTGACGTCCGCTCAACACACCGTTCTAAACGAAATACAACAATCGGAACACTGCCGTGTAACATCGGTGATAAGATTGTTTTTTAAATTCGGATAGGAGGCGACGCGGTGTGGTCAGTCGCGCAGCCAGCCGGCGGCGGCCAGGTAGCGGCGCACGGCCAGGTCCAGGTCGGCGGGCGGCGGGGGCGGCGGCGCGCGGCGCAGCAGCACGCCCTTCATGCTCACGTACTGCGCCGGCGCCAGGCTCAGCGCCGCACACAGCTGCGCACACCACACAACGTTATATATCTACACGTTTTGTTTTATATAAAGTTAACCCAGCGAGCAGGCAGACGGGCCACCTGATGGTGAGTGGCCACCGCCGCTTATGGGCATGTGCAACACCAGAGGATTTGTACATGTTGTTTTTATTAAGGGGAAATCTTCTACCGTATTAAGAGGAAATCTACCCACTAAATCTGGCCACCTAGCGTATATTAGGAGAGACACTGAGATCTTCTAGGAACGCGACAAGTTGTAAATCTATACGTACTGGTTGTCTCCCGCGGCCTTGCTTATCTCCATGTCCTTAAATACGTACTAGAGACCATCGATAATATGTACAATGATTTGGTAAATTCGTGCTCATACGACGATCATATACAACCAATTTTGAATGTTTTCTGTACAAAAAGCACCCTTTCATTTACTACAACTATTACAAAAAATCCTTTCTTGTAAACCTCAGAATGTGTGTACAAAGTTTTATAATAATCGGTTTAGTAGTTAAGACGTGAGAGGGTAACAACAAATTTACATTCGCAATTACAACACCATTTCAGTATACTATTCTATTCTATTGTATAATTTAATACAGAAACTTTAATATGAAGCGGCGTTCCTTTAAATACAAATGATATTTAACTTAAACGGTCGATTTACTTATAATGGTGGCAGCACTCGGCCATTGTCTCGAACGACCGTATTATAAAAGGCAAACATTATAATTCTATTATTGTTGTACGTGTGCTGTGATGTAAGGAAATGACAATGATATAAAACGTATTGTCCGTAGCCGAGCTTCGACAAACACACATGTACTTATGGTTTCGTAACACCGCGTTCCAACCAAGGTCTTGTCTTCAAATGTCTTTCACGCTAGCTTGTGCTCGCGACTTCGCTCATTTGATAAAATACACACGATCATTAACATTTATCTATATTTGGATTAGTTTTATTCCTTATGCAACTCCTCTGACATTATCAGATACCTATCGTTAGTTTTGTCAATAGCACTACAAATATTGTACAATAATTTTTATTACAACTAGTCTTTAATTGCAACCTTAATCTTCCTTTTCTTATTTCACTTAAAATAAAGCCTATCTCCATACTAAATTTCAAATGCATATCGCTTCAATGACATTTTATAAATTTAAATCCCATGAAGACAGGGCATTTTCC
>DWUN01001900.1:0-15207 GCA_018249975.1 Passova gellias | reverse complement strand
AACCCATTTAAAATATAATCTTGCGTTATGTTATGTTGTGTTGTGTTCTGATTTGTCGGTGACGGCAACGCTCCCCAGGGACCGTGTGCACGAAAAGATGGTGGCCCCAAAGGACTATTATTAAAATTTAATTTTCACTTGAAAATAATTACCAAACTAAAAATGAAAAAATAATGTATGAATGACGGCGTGTAGTCGTTAGATGCACTGATCGCAGAATCGATTCCTACGCAGGACAAACGTGTCATGAGCACATTTGCTTGGTCCGCGTTTTGATGTAATAAAAACATGTACATAAATATTTGCTATGTATATACGTAGCTTTATCGGCTGCCAGGTTACCATAACATACGCAATTAATCCCAATCATTATTATTAATGTTATAAAAATTGTTTACTTGACATCATATTTTATAGATTTCGGCAGATTACCGCGTATCTTCTAATTTAATCTGTCGCGATAAAACTTATCGCATATTGAGTAGGTATTGTTGGACATACTTATTCATAGACAAAACATGCGGATTTTATTATTGGTTATCTAATATTATTAACCGGTTATTTGGCATTCAAACGAGTTATGATCGGAGGTGTGTCAGTCTCGAAAAAGTCAACATTTTTATTCATACTAAATAACCGGTATCGATGACACGTACACGCTCACATTCCGGTTTTATTTCGTTCTAATTTCGAATATTATTACAGTTGACAGTTGAGTCTAGATATGGCGAATTCGCGAGCTTTCCTGATTTCCTTCAAGTAACAGGGTCTATTGATGTATATACCGTAGATACTTACATGCTTGTAATATTGTCGCATAGCCAAATACGCAAAAATATTTTTAAAATATAATTAGCAATTGTATTAATGTAAACATTTCAAATTAAATGTTACTTAACATTTCTATGCTATATGTATATATTTGTTATCTGTATATTATCATACTGAAATAACATAGGATGGAAAACACCAGCAAAACGCGCACATAGATAATATAATTGTTATATTAAATGGTTTAATGGTAATAAAAAAATGTATATAATGATATAATACTGAGTTTTGCTGTTGGTTTTGTTTGCTAGCTCGGTAGGACGTTGTTATGGCAGCTGTTCCCAAACTCGTTTCGATGCATTCATTCGTGGTTTGAATGTAGTCAATTTAGGCAAATAACCAACAAATTTATAAAATTGTTATACTGACGTAAGTATATGAAGAGTTGTAATTCAATTCAAATTTTATCTAGGCTTACTTGATGAATTTCAAAATCATATTTTTCACGACTTTAGTAATTGACCTCCTGTAGCGGCATGTAGAAGCCGAAGTAGTTACTCGAGTACCTAACGATTATTCCAACGCTATTCAATCACCGACAATAAAATATCGGTACCTCGACACTCTGACAGTGTTTTCCCTAAATACTCTTCGTTGTAGCATCTACAGCCTGGCAACACAGTGGCCATGGAAAGGGGGAAGATTGCTCACTGTAATACCAATACTTCACTCTCCACGGACCCCACTTCGGTGTTGGTGGTGGGGTGGAGTGAGCTGAAGTACCAACTAAGTACAAACAACTAGTATGTTTAATGTATGTACAAACTAATTAACTGATTCATTGTAAAACTAGCATCGCTCGTTGCGCGCTGTTTTTCTAATAAAACACAATCGTTATCTTTAAAAGCGCCCCTTGACTGTGTCGAAGTTAATGTCATTTGAATAGACCGAGAACACTGTAATTCCCATTAATCTATGCTTCGGACATTATTACGGAACAAATGTTACACTGTGTCTTTATCAGTTCTTATTGTTTTGTTGAATATATTTATGTTAATTGTATAGCTAACAGGGTCAGCGGAGACTGAAATATTTTCATGATCAATATTTACGTTTCACGAAAGTAATCAGATTAAATATGTCTAACAGGGAACAAATTAACTATCATATTTTACCTACAGTTTAATTGTTTTTACAGATTGTAGGTGAATCTTAAGCTGCTGTCAACATGTTGTGTGTTACTATTGTTTTCATTACTGAACGTTAAAGCGATAAATGAAGTAATGTCTGCTTATTAATACGCTGACACACAATTTTCATGGCAATATAAATGCAAATTTATGGAACTACGAACGCGGCCACCACGATGTTACAGTACAGTTAACTGCGACCTCAATAGATACACTCAGCGGATTGTGTGTACTTGTTAAAATTGTAGACATATTGATGCAAATCCGTCTTCAAAATTAATTTTTTGCCTAAATATATACCTCTATTTGTTTTGTTATTATTTTATTATTAGACAATTTGGCACTCGGTACTTTCCGCCCACCCCGCTAGGGACTTGGCGTGATGTTATGTTGTTGTTGTTTTATAATTATATCAATTATCTCATTTACACGGGTTGATTGCCTTTATAGTTATGTGAAAATGTTTTAAAAAAGCCAAAATTGAATTTTTTATGCAATCTTCCTTCCTTCCTATTCAAATTTATAATTACAATTGCAGTCGTTTCTATGTTCTCTAGAAGTAAACCGTACATTGTACTAACACTTCAAGTAGCCTTAATGATTCGGTGCCAAGTTTGATCTGTCACAATTGCGCTAGATTGAACTCAATTTGTTGAGTGCAAATATTAATGTTCCAATGGACTTTTGCACTTTAAACATTACATTTATTAACTAACCACGATGCGTCTGCAATTTGTTCTTTCATTGCACGTGATAACTATAGTGCAGTAAATTCCTTATAAAGGAATTTACTGAATTTTCCGTTTAAAGATGAAGCAATAACTACATCAGTATTCAGTAGTAGCACAGGTCACATACTAGATTTTGTTCGCGCACAAATCGAGGTTCCAAAAACCAACAAACACTTCTTATTACCAACCTTAACATCGCGAAGAAACTTACACATCTTACAGTTCCTCGCAATGTTATCGAAGCCATAATGTGACAACGTGAACTCAGCCTGCGCGATACCCCATAACCTTAACATCTCGTCGGAGAAGCGATTTGTTTTGAGCAGTGGAACGGTGTTTTTGTTTGTTTTTAGATCGGCGCCAAAGTGAGGAATCTGCAGGTGGGCGACCGCGTGGCCATCGAGCCGGGCGTGCCGTGCCGCTACTGCGAGTTCTGCAAGTCGGGCCGCTACCACCTGTGCGCCGACATGCAGTTCTGCGCCACGCCCCCCGTGCACGGCAACCTCGCTAGATACTACAAACACGCCGCCGACTTCTGCTTCAAGTACCTACCAAATAGTTATCGTTAACGTTACTTGAACAAATTTAATGCGGCTCTACAGTATCGGGCCGTACAGAGAGAATTCTTGAACCAAAATCGCAACCTATCATTGCATTGTGATAGGTGTTAGCTATTGTGAATAGATGGCCTTATTCTATGTTTCACAAGAGCTAATATAATGAAAATTAACAGTAATAAAAAGCTTCTAAATATAGTTTGAAATATTTTGCGTGTAGAAAACAGAGAGATGTACAACAAAGAAAATTAATCATTTCGTCCAGTGCTCATTGGTGAAGATGCAGTTGTTAAAAATGTTAATCAGATTTTAAAAATATTTTGTATGTCGCAGATTACCGGATCACGTGTCGATGGAAGAAGGAGCTCTCCTGGAGCCGCTGTCGGTGGGCATCCACGCGTGCCGGCGCGGGGGCGTGTCCGCCGGACACAACGTGCTGGTGCTGGGGGCGGGGCCTATCGGGCTCGTCACGATGCTCGCCGCGAAAGCCATGGGCGCTAATAAAGTTGTTCTGACAGGTTTGTTTTCGGAATGAACTTCCATCAAATTGGATATTTGAAAATGTAGCTAGTTAATGATGTTTAAAATCCATTTTAAAATGTACCTTATTTATGATATTTGAAATGTGCCTTATTAATGATGTCTAAAATCATTATTATTAATTAATTATCATTATAGTTATACCATTGCGCCAGGTTCGCAACGGGGAAGGTAAATAGAACCGAGTGTCAAAAATAAATGGTTTAAAATCATAGTTTGTCATAATTTTTTTGTTAACCCCCTAGATATTTTACAATCTCGTCTGGACATGGCCAAGAAAATGGGCGCAGATCACACCATCCAGGTGTCCGCGGACTCCAACGAGGCGGAACTGGTGAAGAAGATCCACGAGGTGCTGGGCACGCACCCCGACGTCTCCGTGGACGCCAGCGGCGTGCAGGCCACCGTGCGGCTGGCCATGCTGGTCCGTTCTTTATATTCTTTGCATATTTGTTTGTTCTGTCTGGCTATTATAAAATATATAACACTATAAGGTGCTCGATTGTAGAATCGTCCCAATTATTATTTTTACTATAATATGCGCATGTCTCCTATGTGGGTGATGCATATCGTATTAGCCGGTTGTGGCGATATGACGTTAGTTTAATATGTATATCAGGCGACCAAGTCGGGCGGCGTGGTGGTGCTGGTGGGGATGGGCGGCGAGGCGACGGTGCCGCTGGCGGGCGCGGTCGCGCGCGAGGTGGACGTGCGCGGCGTCTTCCGATACGTCAACGCGTGAGTACCGAGCACCTCTCTCAAAGCCACACACTGAATCCAATTTCTTACTATGTTAGTTATGATGTAGCAGTGATAAGTTGTTGGTACCTTTAAATAAAAACAAAACCAGCATTGTTGCTTTGAAAGACATAGCGAGCGAAGTCTTTGACATGTGGCGCCATCTATTATTACTAAGTACAACATGGCGAAACTTTTTTATAAACATTATAATATTATTAATATTATTTACACAAACTATACTCTACATATTGTTTTGAACAGGAAATAAATATCGTGAATTAATAAAGTTGCCAGTTTGACTAGCTAATTTCCGTATCGCTATCGTAAAAATACACTCCCATCGTTTTTCCTTAACGCGCCCAAAGAAGCATAATTTCAAAAAAAAGCTGCAATCTCGTTCTAACTATTATGTTTTAGTGTTTTCGTTATTTTATGATGTAGTCCGTTTCTGATATCAGGTATCCGATCGCGCTAGCCATGGTTGCGAGCGGCCGGATCGATGTGAAGCCGCTGGTGACGCACCACTTCACGCTGGAGGAGACGCTGGAGGCGTATGAGCTGGCGCGCAAGGGCAGCGGCATCAAGGTCATGATCCACGTGCAACCACAGAACGAGAACAATCCCGTCAAATTTAATTAACCATTTAAAATACACGGCAGTTTTATAAATAACGTTTACGTTTACAAAACATGTAATATTGTTTACGTTTACGAAACATGTAATAACGTTTACGTTTACGAAACATGTAATAATTCGGTGCTAACCTAAGCATCTTACTTTGGAATCGAATTCACAACTGACAATATGAATGTTTTCTCTTACAATACAGGGTAATTGTAATTCATCACAATCAAAATTATTGTTCTGGTTTGTTACTGGGTTTGTTTCGAATTGTATTAATATTCAAATCAGTGATTTTCTATAATCAATGAAAAATTTCAGAACGAAGCTAAAGTACAATATACGTATTTTCTAGTCATTGTAACAAATCCTATAAATCAAGAGAATAAATATATTATCCAATATTTGAATACGAATTTGGTTTTTTCTTTTCCAATATATCAAGAGAACGATAACATGGTCTACAGAATTTTTGGAACCATACTTATTAGCATAGAGGTCGACTTGCAAGGAAAAAAATTCTTTTTGACAATGAAATTTTTTTCCAAAAACATATACTCGTATTATTCAGACACAACAAAATATAACGTACTAGTCTTTACAAGCGACTTCATCTGCGTGAAAACAAATAAACGGCCAAACGTTTTACTGAAACGTTTTGTTTGCGTATTTTTTAATGTCTTGAATATTTTTGTTAATGACAATTCAAACATAAAAATTGTAACCGTGAGTCGACTTTAGAAGAAATACATGTCATTGCCGCCTTTTTTTAGTTTTTTTTAAGAACTACAATTCTCTAGTAGGTACATTTTTTGATTTAAATCAGCCAAGACATACATAGGTAGCCCTGAGAGCGTAGCACACAGACAGACTGAGTTATTTTCGTATTTGTAATAGTGATATGGCTAGGCATACATTTGTCCTTCAATTTTCGTATTTATATACAAGTATAGATACGAGTATCATAGATAAGGAATTACAAGCACAGATGACATAGTAATAATAAGTTAATTTTACTTAAATATTTACAATGAAAACGTAAGTGACGCCGTCGCACGAGAGATAAAAAATAAAAAACAATAATGTACTGAAATAAAAATGTCTGTTTACCTAAAGCCAATTCGACATGCGCATGTTCAGATCGCCTCGTTCACTTATCTTTCATATTTCTCTTACATAATGTCAGAGATCCTCGTAAACATTTAATTAGAATAGGTATAGCAAAGATCCAGAATGATGTTAAATGAAAACCATATACATTTACAGCAAGAAACTTAAAATTTAACCAGTAAGATTTTTTCTATCGCATGCCGTTCATTCATTTATAATTTGCACCCAAATATTCTGTGATTTAATGAAAAATAAAGCATATTAGGAATAGGTGTATGCTCACTGTGGAACTGAGGTAAATGAATATGCCACTTTTACTGACGCTCTAATATCTGCGTTGGCCTATGTGTGAAATATAAAATCGGAACTTTCGATAATTTCTAACAGTTTGAACGTGACATGAAAACTACTTGTTTTATTTTGTTTAATTACTGATTGTTCGTCCAGCCGTCATAGAGTTCAGTCGCTTCGGTCAATCAATCAGTTAGTCTGACAGTCGAAATTGGCGGTAACAAATATGGAAGAAAATCTAGCAGCGGTTTTACATGGAGCCAATGACATAAGAATTGTGAGTCAATACAATAACTTTTAATTATATTGTTTACATAAAAGATATGTTAAGCAAATCTAAGTTTAAAGTTACACGAACTTGTTTAAAATTTGAAATTTGTACGTACAAAGAAAAGTAAAGGTTATTTAATTTTTAAGAATTATAAAAACCAACCAATAGTGTGGTAAGGATATGGCGTAAAACTTTCGCACTATGAGAGAAGACCTGTGTCCAACGTTAGAACAGTAAAAGTGTCGAAAAAGTAACGAACGTTTAAAATTAACTGGATCAAGTTTGAACAGGCATTGTAAAATATAAAATTGTAATAAATAAATCAATCTACTTAGTAATTTTAATAGAGTAATAGACACCATTTTTTTTGACGAAGGGGAATTCTTCGAAGGATACCCGCGAACATGTCAGGTTCCCCTCCTACTCGCTCTCCTCTGTCCTACCAGTACATGTTAGGAGAGATCCTGGCAGTCCCAGGACCAGTGCCTCTTTTTCCATTCATAAAACACATGATATCCGAATTGAAGATCTTGTGAAATGAAATTAAAAACTAAATCATTATCACCAACAATTAGTGTCAAACTATAAGAAGATTTGATAACAACATTATCTGTTGAACTCCAAATAAACACGTCTCCCGCACTGTATACTTATTACTCTTTTAGATAAATTCACAGAAATGATTAAATATTTATAATACAATTACATAACTTACTAGCGTAAGAACGGAAAATCGTCATCTTCTGCTATTAATAATACTTTACATTACATGCATAGGTCACAAGTGGCCATTGCTACCCATGGACATCTGAAAATAACCTGTAGTAAACTAAGAGAAAAATGTATTTATGTCGTAAGAATTAAGACATAATTGCGTGCTAAAGAATTTACGTATGATTTTTTACAATTTTTATTTTTCTTTCAGCAAAAATGGCCGATGCCAGAGATCAACGAAAAAGGTAAATATTTAACAAACATCTAGCTTACTCGTTATAGTGTGGCTCTTCTTAGTGTATTTTCATCGATTTTCAAATGACAACAGTGCTACACTACAAATATCGCCATACAGACCGATAACCCAAACATGAAACGTATTCCTAGAAGGTACTGTGAACCTCAACCCTACATTAGTATCCTGTGACCTTCTAACTCAATGTAAATTTTTATTTTCTGTAGAAGTGCTGATAAAAATGGACAGTGTGGGAATATGTGGGTCAGATGTAAAGATGTACATGAACGGTCAGTGCGGTTTTGAAAAGGTCACCGAACCCATGGTGATGGGGCACGAGGGAGCGGGCACTGTTGTACAGGTATTAACTTTAAGGCGTTTCTTTTTGAATGAAAGCCAACAAGTACATCGATTTCTTGATCGAGAGCTTGCGTTCTACTACTGGCTCGCCTGGTGGTAAGCGAGGTGCATCTTAGAATGTAGCTTACTTACCTAGAAACTATCTAATCGCTCTTGTTTTGACTCATACCGAGTTGTAATTATCCATAAAAACAAACGCCGGTGAACGGTTACTCTTTTTGGCTGTTTGTATCAATAGGAAGTTGGCGAAATATGAGTAGAACCAAGACATGGGTATAGCATAGATAGCAGTGGGGGGAAGGATTCTGCTGCAGCGAAGGATAGTAAGTCCGGGGAGGGACTGCTACTCTCATCAACCTGTATACGCCTGTGCCTCAAGATATTCCTATTAATTCTGTTCAGGTGGGATCCGAAGTGAGCCGCCTCAAGATTGGCGATCGGGTGGTGATAGAGCCGACGCAGCCGTGTCGGAGCTGCGAGTGTTGCAAGGTGGGCCGCTACAACCTGTGCGACGAGCCGCGCTACTGCTCCACGGTGGGCGGCGCCGGCAACCTGTGCCGCTACTACAAGCACATCGCCGATTTCTGTTATAAGTGAGTAATCAAGACGTTCCAAATTCCAACCGACTTGAGGTCACTGACCTTTAAGATTTCATACAGGATCGGCCTGGGCGGCGGCGGCGTAGTAGGATCGCTCCAAGGCACACCGATATGGTGCTGCCCAGCAGTGGGATTTTCAACGGTTTATACACAATGTACTGCCTAAATAGGTTACAGCTAACGAACACTTTGTGACATTACAAATGTTTCGTCATAAGACGTTGCTGTTTGGAAGGTAACATTTGGGATCCTTTCTTTTCATGGTTGCCTTTTTAAAACAGAAAAAAAGAGTAAGAGGAATGGGCAACAAGGAAAAAACGAACTAATTGTTTAGAATACCCGACAACGTGACGATGGAGGAGGGCGCGGCTATCCAGCCTCTGGCCATTGCGATCCACGCGTGCAACCGCGCCGGCATCAAGATCGGATCTAACCTCGTGATCCTCGGTTCCGGTCCCATAGGCATTCTGTGCGCAATGAGCGCCAAAGCCATGGGAGCCTCGAAAATCGTTATGACAGGTGAGAAATGACCTTCATTTCTTTTTTTGGCGCATTTATACGTAAATCACTTCTATTACCACGCATTAATCCTCTCAACAATTCAAGAGTAGGTAAATATGGTTTATTCATTTTTTAACATTTAACTTTGTCTTCTATGCCAAGATAATATTGCTGTAGTAACGACAAACGGCCAGCCTCCATACTTTTGTACATCCTACCATAGTACGTAATATTAAACATAAGTTAATTCTATACAGTAGCTGCCAGCATGCTCTACGTACTTATTGTTCCGGTCTGTCAGCCAAAAGCGTATCTACTTAATGGTGTTATTCTACAGTCCTCCCAAAATTTAATACAAAGTCTCATACATTACAGAGAGTTTCACAATCAAAAGTGGCCCTATTTTCAGACGTAGTGGAATCTAGATTACACACAGCGCGGCAGTTGTGCGCTGACCACACGCTCCTAATAAAAAAGGAATATACCGAGCAGGAAACTGTGGACAAAATCGTGGCTCTCCTCGGCGCGCGCCCCGACATCAGCATCGATGCTTGTGGCTATGCTTCAGTTCAGCGAGTGGCTATGATGGTAATTTGTTCTTACCGTGAATACGGAGAGTATATTATTATTCAACTAGCTTTTGGCAGCATTTTAATTTTTTATAATAATTTGATTGCAAATAATACAGATATAAACTGCTGTGTATTTATGATAAATCATATTCTAGGCTACAAAGACAGGTGGGGTGGTGCTTGTGGTGGGCATAGCAGACAGCATGTCCACCGTGCCGCTCTCAGCGGCGCTTCTACGTGAAGTGGACATCAGGGGTTCCTACAGGATATTGAACACGTAAGCTACCTACACTTTACAAATGGCGACAAGACAAGATAAATATTATTAGGTACGTTAGATACAGAGATATTTCTAACTCGGTATTTTCTGCCTACCCCGTTAGAGACCTGGCGTGATGTTATGTATGTATGTAGGTACGTTAGAGTTATTAGATTTGTATAATATGAATGGACTATTTTTGTTAACAGATACCCGTCGGCGATAGCAGCGGTATCGAGTGGCGTGATATCGCTAAAGTCCTTTATAACTCATCATTTTACCATAGATGATACAAAAGAAGCTATGGAACTCGCCAAGACTGGGGACGCCATGAAAATAATTATCCACATGGAAAACTGTAACGGTGTCTAGCATTAAAATCATTGTATAATTTTATTAAAAAACTAATCCCTGTCTTTTAACTGAAGATTTACAGTAAATATAAATTTTCAATAAATGTTTGTATTTGAATAATTCTTCTGTATATTCTCCAGAACGCGTGATTTATTAAAATATGCTCTTGCAATTATCTTATTATTTTCTATTTCCACTAGTCCGACTATATTTTTCAAGTTTCCAGATTGATCATTTCAGCTATTCTAAATTATTTAAAGTTTTTTTTAAGGATTTTCACTTTCGCCAATTGTCTGGTCACTGGCGACTTTAGTCTCGTCTACATGCAACCACTACTCTGGGTTATTACCGGGCAAATGTGAAAAAAGACGATTATAATTAAGGAATTTAGGATTTATTTTAGATTAGTTCAGTGTCAATTTTTATAACTTGAAATAGATTATTTGACATTGGCCAAATGCTGTAGTGCGAAGCCAGTATAAAAAGTACACTATATGTCAAAAATGTATAACCTAAAATTAGGTACATGGTAAATAACAAAATACTAAAAACAAAATAAATATCGATGTTTATTCATAATGTACAATTTAGAAATATAATTTGATTCTATTTCTTAATTGCAATGAATACGAGAAAAATTAAAGTAAACAAGGTATTTACGTAAAGTGGTAAACAAGATTGATTTTTGGTTATGTTCTATGTTTTGGTTTGTTAATTACATTTATTGTGCTGTAAAGATAGCTAAACTAAGGAAGATACCTTATGTTTACAGAAAAGGAGGATTGTGGGAGAATTAGTAGCCGATTGTATTGATAATAACGCATCAGTGCACAATATTCTAGAAGATTTGCATCACAAGAACATACAGGCGTATTTATTGTGCACGCAAACATTGAGGCAGCGCCGCACAGTAAAAAACCACTTGCACAACTTCCATTTTAATTTACCTGGACACCCTCTAACTGCGGTTAGCGAACATTGGGATGGACAGCTCGATACCAGTTACTTTGAACCATTTCGACATAAAAGTTTCCCGCCGAAGATGTTGAGCACTATGAAGAATATAGGCAAAGCTGATCCGATTACAGATTATTTAAAACTCAAGCACGACTGGCATCGTGCCTGTAAAAGCCTTAGGCAGACAGCAGGTAAGGGAATAAAGTGTTTGCTAACGAACTCTTAACTGCCGATCTGCAGTTGCTCAGCAACATGAAATTTAATTTTCGATGAAAAGCAAGCACATTTCTACAACTTCAGTTGGTAGACAATTTTTAACATAATCTTACAAATTGTCTACAACAATGTTGGATCACATCATGTTTATTTTTGCTAAATGATATTTTTCGTAAGTACATATATATTACCATTTGACCTCTCGCCTTATTGAAAGGGGCCTATGGTAACGCACACTTGCCTAGTATGCATCGGTGGGTTCTCTACAGTTTTAGGTAAAATGACAGAAAAGTACGAGGAACTCAACGATGATGTTGTGCGATGTCCAAAACATCTCGTAGACATGGCCGCACACTTGGACAGCGATCCGGACCCTTACTTCAATAGTTCCTACAACTGGTACTACGCTGGCAGCGGTAATATCCAACTGATATGCATAAATCATGTGGATTATCTGCTACATAGCGAATTCAGCTGTGTTTGTAAGTTTTTGTATCATTTTATAGATATTAAACTACATAAATAGTGCCTGCCTTAGTGGAATTGTGATTTTCAGCAGCGTTTGGAGTATTTCAAAATAAATAATAGCATATATATTGCCGGGGTCTAATAGCTATATAACAAAAAAAAAATTCCTACAAATCCGTTGAGTAGGTTTTGCGTGAAAGCCGGACGACAGACAGACAGACAGTCAAAAATTACAAAATTATTTTTTTTGACTTGTATGAAAACCCCTAAGAGTATTTTTTTAGTTTTTATTCAATGTACAGAATTGAACTCTTCTACAGTTTTACTATATGTATAGAGGATATAAAGATATAGATCATTACTTTATTTTGCAGGCTTCTGGTGTTCTGTAGATTATGTTGGAAAGCGTTGTTCTAGAAGTTGATATCTTTAATGAATTCATTTAGCTTGAATTGCATATTCATGATTGTTTGTTTTAATTACTTAACATGTTTTGTTTCAGTTTTAACAGAATTTAATAAGGTGGATATTGTAATAGGCACAGATAGCATCGCAGAATTTGACTGTGGAATGCAAATACTAGAAACAATTTATTCATCTCAAAACATAGTGGCATTGAGGACTAAGAATAAAGTATTCATATTGAAAATCGATGCCACAGATAGCAAATTGAACTTCGAGATGCTCAAAGTAACAGAATCCGAGTTGCCATACACGGGTATATCATTTGACAATTACCACAAAAACATATTATATCTGGCAACATTAGACCACAACTTGAGCATGGTTAATTTGGACAGAATGAGTGGAGTTCGAGTGAAATTAAAAGCGCCTATACAAACACTAGTCGACAATTGGAACACCATTGCCAGCACAGACAGAGCATTCTACACGCATATTAGCAGAAAATCTATATCGTTGTACGATAAAAGATCCAACGATGTAGCATATCTGTGGAGCGACATCAAGAATCTAACGGATGAAATAGATTGTCACGATGTAAGTGCGGCGATGCAGTCCGACATTGCATCCCTTCTGTATGTGAGCACACACCATCATCTATTCCTGATGGACATCCGTTACTGTGATCTGCAAAAAGTTTCAGCGGTGAAACGTTGGACGCACGGCATGCAGTGTGTGCCGACGTACATAAAGAAATGCCATTTCGAGATGGATAAAGACTTGATCTGTCTAAGCAGCCAG
Source organism: Passova gellias (assembly GCA_018249975.1). Taxonomy (NCBI): domain Eukaryota; kingdom Metazoa; phylum Arthropoda; class Insecta; order Lepidoptera; family Hesperiidae; genus Passova; species Passova gellias. The sequence continues at coordinate 1,946 of DWUN01001900.1, read as the reverse complement.
TGGTGTGAAGACATTTGCGTGGTACCCAATTTCAAACAGTACAACAAGGAAGAGGACATGTGCAATTTGACAGTTCCGTATCGGCCGCCCAGCATTTTGAAAGCTCTCGAAGAAGCTCGCATCAACAAGCTTTGCAAAGATGTCTACAATCCGATAGACAGTCGGCTGCATACTGCTATAACGGGCTGCGTCATTTTCGAGGACGGAGAAAATTACGCCCTTATGTTACACAACTCTTTGGGCGATGTCTCTTTACACACAATATTTCCCGGTCATATGGAACCCTTTTTAAAGGACGATAGCTCCCAAAAGCTCCACGAATGGACCGAGCCGTACAAATTGCCACCTAAACAATTCGAAGTATCCAGTGTTGTAGATATTGCGCATGTTTGGAGGGAGTTGAGGAAGGTTCCGGAAAGTCACATGACTGGCGATGTTGGGTTAGCGAGGAAGGATAAGACCAGATTTGATGAGAAGGAAATTTTTGATACATTCGAGAAAGAGGACTTGGACAGCGGTCTGTTGGAGGTCTGGATGAAGGACCCCGATGACACCGCTGCAGAACGAACCGGTACTGCTCTGGATTTAAATTTTTCCGACAGTGAATAACAAAGTTAGTATACATAAGAACACCCCGGTTAAGATCATACCATTATAAACATATTATATGATATTTTAGTTGAACTAATACTCGACGACATAAAATAATTACAAGCACTGATTACATAATATTACAGATAAAAATAATTAAACGTCTTCAGAACACGCAACAACTTCAATCCTTTTCCCGCCTAAAATCTGTGACGTCATAACCTAAGCCGTGCGCTCGCACAGTCTTTGTACTACAACAGTATAGTCGTTCAATGGAATTACATTACGAATATTAAAAATGTTGTTAAAGTACAACTCTAAGTTAGGGATGCATAGTGCTTAATTGCGATGAACAATCCTATTGTGACGATGTTAAGAGGAAGTGATTAAGAAATACTGAAGTATGTTACACCTGTTATTTATTGTGATAGAATACATATATAATAAAAACATTACGTAAAAAAAACACTCTTGATTTTTTAACAATCTATAATCCCTATCTAAAGTGACTGAATAACAACTGCCCATACACACACACACACAAACACACAAGCACAGACATTCATGTATACAAGTTAAATTAATTCATTAACATAACAAGGCTCTTAAATGCAACTTAAACGAATTATGTTCAATGAATATAATAATTACAAAGCATTGATAATTCAAACATTTGCAGTCTACATATTAGCTACAATCAAACGGGCGCATATAAAAAAAAGAGCCTTAACTGCATCATTTAATGCATCGTCGGTCGGAGGTCAAACTAACACGTCGAATCGAAAAGTGAACAGTAATATACACAGTACAAGTTGAAATTTATATACAGTTTACAGTGCATTACATGTGTTGTGCATCCTATTAGATAGCATTATTGGTAAACGTACGGGATAATTTAAAGAAGTTTCGTAAGGAACGGAGCGATGGCTGAGTTTCATTGCTGCACGACTACTTGCCTGCGTGGAGCCACCTGCAAAAGTCACAACACACATTCGGATTTCATCCAACTAACCGGTAAAATAAGCCCGCCATACACACGTGGATTCAGGGAATTGGTGCTGTTCTAGGTGAGTAATATCTTGTGATAGATATAGTATAAAAGTAAAACTTCCACAGTCACTAATGCCCCCGTGCTCACAATAATAATACCTGGGGACAATTCCGCACGCGACTATCAGATTCCAAATTAGGCAATTTTAATGCCTGTGTTATGGTGACAGGGTAACTGATATACATACATACAAACGATATGATACTTTTATTACGGCCAGACACAGAACAAACGAATGCGCTGAACACACGAATGGTTGTCCCGGGTGGGAATCGAACCCACGACCTCCGGTGTAGCAGTCGGC
>DWUN01001899.1:0-15208 GCA_018249975.1 Passova gellias | reverse complement strand
AGTGATTGAAGAGGAAGGTTTATATGTATAATATATCGTAGAGAAATACTGTTATAATTTATATGGCAGAACAACGTCTGCCGGGTCAGCTAGTATTAAATAAGCTATTGTTGCATTGCAGAAAGGTTACTAATCACGGACGATGTCTCCGAGGTCAGCGAGACTCCAGACCTGGATCGGATAGTGGGTGGGCAGGAAGCAGACATTGAGGACCATCCGTACCAAGTGAGCTTCATCGTGAACAACTCCTTCTTCTGCGGGGGCTTCATAGTCAGCGAAAACTATATAGTCACCGCTGCTCATTGCGCTCAAAAGTAAGTTTTAACAAATTTTATTTGAACTAATTTTATTTGAACTAATTTTATTTGAACAATTTTTATTTGAACTAATTTTTTTTTCTATACGCCACAAAGAAATAACAAATAAAAAGGGGACGACAAGAAACATAAGTATTTACAAATCTGTAAATATATATATAAATCGTTGTGTTTTTGAAGAGAATAATTAATGTTACAGAACTACTCGTATATCAGGTCTGTAGGGATAGAGATATTTGGAACCTGATACTCTCTGCCTTTCTTGTTTAGGACCTGGCGTGATGGTATTATATAATAATAATATTTAGAATAGTTCATATTAATAGTACACATAGAAGAAGTACCTACGCCAGTATACGAATAAGAGATAAATAATGAAAAAGGAATTCAGGGCATAACTTGAAGTAGGTATTGATAATAGACGTTGAAGTCAAATTTTTTCGATTTATCACAAAAATTAATCAAAAATCATCGCTCGAGTCCTTTAAAATGTTTACCTTCTATAATGTGGTCTAGAGCAAAGTAGGTCATTACCTTCTCAATGTCATAAGGGACCTTTACATCACGCGACAAACTAATGATAACATGTAACTGGAAATGATTATAATGTTTGTTCCGGATTTACGTTATTTTGTTTATGAAAAATAAATAAAGGAGATGTATATTAGTGTCTATGAAATAGCCAAAGTGATGTTATAAAGACCAAGATTTTTATTCTCCCATTATTCTTGTGAGAGTGTTAAGAGACAAAACTTATAATAGCCAATTAGTAACAGCTAGCGTTCATGGTATTTTTCGTACCAATATATATATATATTTATTTATTATTTATACCAATTTCGTATTATATTTTTTTATATTATTTTTTTTTAATTCGTATTTTAAGGGACAAAAAACCAACTTAATGCACTGATATGTAACAGTGTAAAATCAAGGCGAAACCTATCAATTGGTAGTAAACAAAAAATAATAATATCGTATTTTATGACATCCAAGTGCGTACAAACTTAGGTAGGTACTCAGGAAAGTAATATCTTATAATTAAATAGTTTTCTTTTTATTATCAATGGCCATTTTCGTAATGTTGTTATATAATATAATATTGCATCAGACGTCGAACAAATTTTCCTCATTTCCTTCGCCGAAGAACTATCCATAGCTGTTGGCTGCGAATTCCGATCTCCTTTGGACGCTATTCATGTCACGAAGCGCCATATGTGACATCATCCTTATTCAAAGATATTCCCATAGCGCCGCGATATTGAGTTTTCAAGAAGACAGCATAAAAACCCCATATGGATCGCAACCCGATCGTTTTGTTGAAGCGCAAAAGAAATATTTGTACTTATATCTATTAATAGATACAATACATATTTATTTTTGACCGACTTCAAAAAGGAGGAGGTACTCAATTCGTCTGTATTTTTTCTTTATCTTTCCTGTTCTCCACATGAGTACACACTGAATGTGTTATTTACATTATTCCTTCGACTGCTATGTTTGTTAGAAACGGTCTCAAGATAAGCGGGAGATATGTGTGCACTATTTTCTACGCCATTTTCATTGGTGAGTTTTTCCGTGTAGTAAATCATTGAATTAATAAAAATTTCAAGTCTCGCTTGTTTATTAATTATTTCAGTAAAATAATACTAAGCCTGATTAAGATTTCTTACTGACAAAAAGGAAATAATACCTGTTTATTGCCAATGATGATTTTATACATTTTAAAGGAACCAAACAAGTGTGCGATGCTTAAAAGCTATTAGAAGCGATAAGACCGCAAATAAGTTTAGATAAATTCGTAATGTTTTAAATTTCTATAACAATATCTGATCTAAATATGGTACTGCACGATATTTAAATATCGACACCATTGGTTCAAAGTAAACCCAAATATGATGATTGTGCTTTTGCAATTGAAACTTGTACAAACAAATGATTCACTGATTGACACCAAAACACCTGACTGGCCTCTTGGTCGAGTGGTTAGAGATCCTTGTAAAATCGGAGATTGTTCCTCGTTCATAGTTCCTCGTAATTCGGAGATTACTACCTGGACAAATTGCTGTCTGATCATCGTAGTCCAGGCTCGATCTGCCTCGTGATCAAATTGCCCTGTGTGAGAGTATCTTAAGATATTATTACTATTGCCATCGTTACAGTGTCGACCCAACAACAGTGGTACTCCGGGCCGGCAGTTCGTATAGAAAGAACGGTACAGTCATCCCTATAGCGGAAGTAACACCGCACTCCGAGTACGACGATCCAGCGTTCGACAAGGACGTGGCTGTGATGAAGACCGTAGACCCAATTGTGTTTAACGACCGGACTCAGCCTATAGATTTGCCTCCGAAAGGCAGATCCTTGCGTGGGGGCACTGACGTGGTAGTCAGTGGATGGGGACGGACTAGGGTAAGTCAAATGGGAGTCAAGGAAAAGCCATAAGTAGTATCTGCAGAAAGATTCACTTAAAGCAATTGGGACTTTAGACACTAGTCTTTGCTGGTAGACGAATGATTTGGTAATTAGTTACTTTTGATTAGAATAATTGTAATAACTTAACTGAACTAACTGATGATTTTTGAAATTTAACAATACATCTCTTATCGAAACGTTTGTAAATTAAATTGGTAAACATAGTGCTGAAGTATGTCTTTGTCTTCTCAGCAAGGCGCATCATCTATTCCGGACCGTTTGATGTCTGTGGAGATCCCCGTGGTAAGCCACAGAAGTTGCCAGCTCGTCTATCCAACAGTCCTCACTAACAACATGTGGTGTGGAGGTAACTTCTTCTTCGGCAGGAAAGGAACTTGTCAGGTAATTTGTCAATCTTGTCACTTGTCAAAGTTTAAATATCGCTAAGCAAACCTGTAGGTCTTCTGTGTGCAGTCAGCCAGTAATACTTTGGATAGTGTGGTAGATTATGACCTGTGCCGATTTCGTTTATAGACGAGACCCGCCCAGCGGTGGAACAACAAAAAAGTTTGATGATAATAAGAAATAAAATAAAAATACACATCATAAAATCTTGCCCAAATTTTTCGAAGTTGTTCCCAAATACGTTTCTAGTACATATATAGCTAATTTTATTACGACCAGACACAGAACAAACAAATGTGTTCATCACACAGATGTCTGTACTGGGTGGAAATCGAACCCGCGAACTCCGGTTTTGCAGTCCCTTGCAGAGACCCTCTCTAATCACTCGACCACGAGGCCAGTCGAATAAATGTAGCGATGGCATTGTATCTAGAGTACCGTGCATGCCCTATCAGTCCTATTCGTTCCAGGGAGACTCTGGCGGCGCGGCTATTCAGGACGGTATGGCGGTCGGAATCGTCTCCTTCGGAAGAGGATGCGGCCAGGCCTTGTCTCCCAGTGCCTTCGCGGATATCGCCGCCCCGACCATTAGAGACTTCATCACGGAACACACAGGGCTGTAATTGGCTTGATGCTGTTAAGATTTCACATAACGAAGAAGCAAGAATTCGCGACTTATTGTCGCTATATTTGTAAGTAATTTTTGAAAGAATTAAAATTGTTTTATGTATTTATTTCAAATCGTTTTATTTTTGATTATACATACATAGTACTGCAATATCTCCATGGGTATAAGGAGTGATTATGGAGTGATGTCTACGTAAATTCTTAATAAAGCCTATATGGTCCTAAGTGTCACACGCGTCCGGCGTGTATGCATCGTTATGAATGTAGACGAAGCGCGTCAGCTTTGCAAGGACAGAGCTATTTGGCACTCGGTGCTTTCTGCCTACCCCGTTCGGGACCTGGCGTGATGTTATGTATGTAATATCCATGGCCAAAAGTCAATTCACCCTTTCACTTATTACTACTATTACTTCTAGGTAGTGTGCATATTTTATCACTCTTAAAACGTTTATATCCACCAACAGTCGTTTCATACAAAAATTGTAATTCAACGGTTGTGTTGGTCAAGTGACGCGGGTATCGAATCTAAGGTTCTTTATGATACCGGTCTCAAGTGCGCCGCTGCCCTAAAAGCCTATCTCAGTACTGCTGCTGTTCAACAGTAAATTATGAGCAGCGGTGGCGCTTTCGCAGTCGAACCCTGACCAGGAGGTTGTATCACCTTCAAAATCATACAATATTTGATATAACTAAGCTTACTATCTATAATTTATTAGTGACTTGTGATTGAAATGATCGGTGATGTGAATTAGTGATTCTTTAAACAAGTCGTGGAAATCGCTTTCTTGATGGCCTACGAGAACGTATAACCATAATATAATAATATGGGAACGCCTGGTGGCGATTCCAATAGATACAGTAGAATGGGCCAGCTGCCATAATATCATTAGAACTACTTATTGAAAGATTTTATAATTTTTCTTAGTAACAGTCAAATGACATGGACGTATTGTATTTCTAGTGGTTTTTTGTACACATACATATATATATATATATATATATATATATGCTTAAACCTTTTTGTGTCTTTACATACTTTCAAATAATATCAACTGCTGACCCTCACGGCCCCTATTCAATTATCCACCCTGTGTACTGCACCGTTGCGTTTAACATACATATATCTTATATTTAAGGCACTAGAACAGCAATTTTATTGTATATGTTATATAATTTTCTATATATTAGTGGCATGGTTAATGTTGATTTTAACTGAATGAACTACATATTATAAAACCGTATCTCTATTATAAATTCCGACGAAACCACATTATACATGTTTACAAAATTTGTTGATAATTAAAGTAATGTTACGAAAGAGCGTAATATGGAGCAAACGTTAAGCGAATAATACAATCGCCGTTATTCTATTAAATGCTGTGATTTATAGACAAATACATTTATTTGCACTAACATGGATGAATATAAAAATTTTACAGAATTATTACTTAGTTCAATCTATATTTTGCCTTTTACGGCGTTCAAATTAACATTTTGATTGGAAAAAAATGGCCGAAAAATAAAAACACTCCCACATCATTATGGATATTTTTAAAATGACAATATGTACAATGTTCGTACTTCGTGTGATAACTACACAATTCTTATATTCAGCAATATATCACAATCCAAGACATGTTTGAAAGATCCGAACAATTTCCACGGAACAGTACTATTTCAATAATGACTTAGTTGCATGCAGATATGTTAGAATTTCTAAAAATCAAAATAACAATCAGATAATTAAATTACAACATGTATAATAAAAATTTAATATTCAACAAAACGCAAATTATATTCTACATTTTTATTTGGCGAAAAATTTAATAATCCGTCGAAAAAAGCGCACACCTAACAAAACACGCTCCTAATCAGATTTAATACAAATTAAACAATCGTGACAGCGAGTTAGTTTATACGCACAGTATATTAAAATTTACCGATTATATTAAAAGATTTATAACACAATAAAACGACAAGATACAACTGTATACTTCACATATTGCTGTCCTAACTTATTACATTGTTCACCTAAGAATCCAGCAGGATATTCTGCACCTTTTTAACGTGGCTTTAACGATTGAACGGTGATCTGATCGACGCTTGCGGCGTGTTTAGAGTAGAACTGCTCGGGCTTGGAGCCATACAGGCTTCCGGAGAGGTGTCCGCTTCTAGGTCGGGCATGCCCATAGCCTCAAAGTCTGGAATATTTCCTGTATACGAGATTAGCTGATTCCCTTCAGCTGAAAGTGCACCCAAGAAAAACAATGTTAGTCAACTGGCAACGTTCGACACACTGACATACGCGCATATTATCATAAAAATAACTACATATAAATTGTTTATAACAATATTTTATTCTTGTGTAGACATTTATAATGATTTTATTTACTATTTCTACACAAGTAACAAGCATGAAATAGCAAATTATATTTCGTGTTCAGAGCAAAAATCAACGTTGCTATGTGATATAAAAATAAATTGGCTGTAAAAAATTATTGTACATGAAAAAAGATAGAACACATACTAGTTAATTATTCATTGTCAAAAATTAATAACATCATTACAAATAAATCAACGCCGTCCTAATTCGACACATGCATACTACATTCCTATATATAAATCTGAAGTCATAAAAATGATTTTATAATTGCAAAGAAATTAAGTTCATTATTCCTACGACCCTTACCAATTTTTTAACATTTAATTATCTTAATATAGAAACATACCTCTTTTTAACTACAACATAACTCTTTTAACTACAGTAATGTAACAAATACTAAATCCATTATATAAAAAATATATTAGGCTTGGATTTTACAACTTGTATTATAGGAATAGCAAGTGAATTTCTGTGCATAAATACAATATTCTGCTATCTACTTATTTTGCAGAAAATACAACTTTATCATAATATTCTTTGGTATTTAGCCATGCAGTCTTACCTTTGTATTACATGCTACTTCTATGACATATAATTTTACCAGGCGACTAACAAAGCTAAATAATTTATAAAATCGTGCAGAGTAACAATAAATCTACAGTGTTTAATATAAAAATGGAAATACATAACGTGTCATGTAATATTGGATTAGTACCATTGTCCTCCGTAAACGGCGCCACGCGTTCACAGCCGACATACGTATCATCATCGTCATCCTTCAGCTTGATCGCTTTAATTAACAATTAAACATTTACTTAACATAAAGTATCCTACAACGGTAACTTAGCGTGACGTTTTCTAATTCCTAATTAAAATTACTTAAACGTTAATAGAATTATATACCACAATAAAACCCCAGGTTAATAAGTCAAAGAAGATGGTCACACATGTTAAACTATGCAATTTAATTTTATATTTTGCACTTCATAAATGAATTCACCTTTCAATATGTATGTGTGTCTGACACAAAATTAAGTTTACAATGAGTACTATTAAGAATATAATTCGATTATTTGATGTAAAATCGTTAATGCACAGATATATTTGTTGTGTTATAATTATAATCCCAAATAGGGTTTGTTACCGCTGAAAAATAGTACGGACTTGTAACCTTTAGTTCTTAATTAAAATTTTGTGCCATCCTCTTCGTCTAATGTAAAATACATATATAAAATAAGTGCAGACAGTACCATCTGCATATGCCTTATAATATTCGCTACATATCTACAGCAAGAACTTAAGCAACATATAATATAGATATTGTTTACACTGTTATATACTATTTACAAATAGAAGGTTGTAGCTAAAAGTAGATAACTGGTATCTCGGACTAAAAGTACACATTGAGGATCGTGCTATTAAACACCAAACATTCCGAACAGTATCACAGACCGTAACCACGTCTATTGTCTCCCTTTACCAAAAAAAAATCCAACATGGCACAACTACATGCGGCAGTCATTTCTCGATTAACTCTTGAAAGTTGCAGTAGCCACAGGCTACTTTGTTGACGATGTATCGACGCAACCAATCAGCCAATCAAAATCAATCATCGGATACTGTTTGGTTGTATCTACAATTTAACACAAACGTGAAAGATAACTCACACATCCCACTCTATATGTCAATATATAGATGGTACCTTACGGGATTGACGAACTGTTGAAAATGTAAAGTTTGAAGATCATCAGCAGTGAGTCGACAATGTATGCTATGCTGGTAGATTAGTCAACAGAAATGTAGTGTAAAATATAGTTGTGTTGAGTTTATACTATACATTATGTGTACTTCAATAAATATAAATACAAAAATACTTCACAACATTTTCTGTGTAATTTAATATTGGGAGCAACAAGGTGTATATATACTGTTAGAATTTTACAGGGATTAGATATAAAAAAAACGTGTATAAACTCACCATTGTTATTGCCTTTTGTTCGCTCATCGGTTGTATTATAAGTCAGGCCATAGAATGGATCGTCGGACCCGAACAACTGTAAAAAAATATACAAAATTTTTTACTACATTACAAAAGATCTTATAATATTAGGATTGTTTAAAAGGTAACAAATCAAACAATTTACTTTGAAAATGTACTAACCCTTAAAAAATATTTTACAAAATGTAGGTAATCAAATAGACCGGACAACCAAACCGGATCAACAGGACTGAATAAATTTTTACGTTTTTCTCTCGGTTGGTTAAATGGCCTGAGGTATGTCCTCAAAAGTCATTAATATTAAATAAAAATGAGAAAATTGTGATAATAGTTATTCATAGCTCAGTGCCATCACCTAATCATAACGCCTAATTGTCTCTAACCGATGATGTGCACTAAGAAGTTTGTAATAGTTATTTCTACTGAATTTTGAAAAATAAAATGACACCAGTAAATAACAAAAAAGCCAATTTACCTAAAAACATCCATATGCGGAATATAGTAAGATGAATAATTAATATAAATACGTAAACAAAATTCTAAGGGTTAAGGGAATGCTTATTATTGAATATTTTGTATTGTTTTGTAAGGAGACACCACAAATCTCTGTAAGCATTTCTGTTCTCAATTATTCAACTGGACTCTGCAAGACCGATTGAGCTCCTTCCTCTAAACATTAACAAATACATAAATATTAAAACTTGCGATTTCTACCTGGGCTCTCTGTCGTGGGTTAAGTTGAGGTAAGGCATCTTGGGTTATCGGCATCTTAAAATTCGAAACATAATTTTACACATCCTTTCCTTGCTTACATATATTTTACACATTACATTGTAGAGAACTCATAAATATGTATCATTAAAATTATAGACAACCGTAAATGTATGCAAATATAAAAAAAATAAAATGATGTATTCGTTAAATTAAACTATGACAAAATGTAAGAAAACTATGACAAAATTCATTTCCCTATTGGAAAATATTTATCTAGAACGCAATGAATATAACACTAGAAGACCTCTTTATAACCCATACCCAGACTTACAAAGATTATATCAGGAGTTAGATCATGGATATCAGTCATAACCAACTTGACTAAATGCAAGATTTAATGTTTACGGACTAGACTTGTATGAGCTATCAATTACATAATCAGCATACTTCTCAACTTTTATATTAACTATACGAAATTTTAACTGAGTAAATGACGCAATATTTAAGTGGTGTTTTTGGTAATAACAGACAAAATAAAAAAAAATTTAAGATTGGTAGTTAAATTTTTTTTTGCTTTGCCATGATCGGATGGTCATTAGACCTTAGATCATAGACCACAGCTACTATACTTTTTTACTTTCTAATTTTCATATACTGTCTAATAATGTTATGTTAATGTATGTCGTGTCGTACCCAGATCCTGCCATACCAGATCAATAATAATTTTATTGAGGAATAATGAAACAAGACAAGATATAAATAAAAATGATTATCAGCAAGCATGAAATTAATGGGTCGCACCAGGGAAATTTATACTTGACTCATATTGTTTACGAGTTAGCAAAATAATTATATCTATAGATACCTAGATATGCAAACAACATTACGTATCTGATAATAACTAAAACAATATAAGTGACTGAAATTTAGACATGTCATTTAAGATCTTAAAAGTTGAGCGACGCTGCTTATTCTGATATAAAAGTAAACTGTATTTTAACATAATAATGTAATTGTCTCATTACGTAGAAAGGTAGCGATACCGGCGCGACAGCAAATGCCGCACCGCACTCACTCGCACAAGGCTTCACGCGCAGACTCAACACGTTGTGAGCAACGTGACCGCGCCGGCACTACCAACCTTGCGGCTTCGAACGTCATTGTTTACAGGTCGACGTATTAGTGTGCGTGACTTATCGTAACACGAATTCAAATATGAGCGCTATATTACTTATTGATTTTTTAGTCATGCACATGCTTTAAACATTTTTTAAATAAAATAATACTATTACGCATTGCAAACTAATTATTACAAAACTCACTCACCCCCAATAGAGTATTTGTATCCAAAGAATAGGAATCACTACGAAGTAATTCCCTCAACGAGTCCAAGTCAGTTTGCATGGAATCCAGATGATCATCAATGTCCGTCCTGAAATATTTGATATTAAATATATACTATTAATCTCAGGAAAAGCAAAAAGTAAATAATAATATAAAATATAATATATAAACATAAATATTACAATTTATATATAGGATATCCAAATATTTATAATAAACTAATTTGAAAAAAAATTGTGATCATTTGTACAAGGAGAATGATAGCATGAAAAATTTCCATTATGGTTTATTTCCATAATAACAAGAAACCAGTTTTGGACATAGCATTGCATTTACGATAGCCTTCACAGTTACTCTTAAGGTCTTCCCTTTCATTACAATTATTATGAAGTTACTAAGGAATTGTTTATATTAAAAAATATATTATTTTCAACTATATAAATAAATCTACTTTTAAATGTCTAAACATAGACTGTTACAGTATGTTGTTTCAGTTTTAGAAAAACAATTTGAAATTATAATAGTGATTGAAATATGCACCATGGATACTCCAAAGACTACAATATGATATACAAAAACGGTATTCTGAATAAATATTTATAGTAGGATACTTCGTAACATTTTGTAATTCTACATAAATAATTGACATTTCACATACTTGGCCGGACTTGATCCAAAGAGGGCAGATAATTCCTCTCGGTTTTTATTGGTGTTATCTCTCCTAAACCTAAATATAAAATATATTTATTTTTACATTAAATATTACTTATTACCAAGATTTAATGTCACACCCCTGGTCATTCTTAGAGATTAAATATTTATGTAAAATAATTATCTTTTACAACACGAAGTAGACAGTGGAAGCAAGATGTAAAAATCAATTAAAAAGGAAAATAAGTGTCCAAGTGCAATTTAGTCATACTTTTAATTTATACTTACATTGTTTGTAACCTATTGACATTTGTGTTATTGTTAACCGTAGCAAGTGTCATATTGCTCCAGTCTAAATCATCCTGGAGTTCAGTTTTTATGTCTGCCAAGTTCAAGTTCTGTTCATTATCCTTAGATTTCTTCATTTTCTTGCAACTATACTTTGTGGGTTCAGGTTTTTCCAATTTGATATTGATTCCTCCAAGCATTTTATCTTTTGTACTGACAACAGAACCTTCATTTACCATTTGCTCAGAAAGTATATTCTGTACATCTTCTACAGTAGCTACACCAGCATCGCTGACAGAATCATCACTGGCAAATATCTCCGCAGGGAGCTTAAAGTCAGCTGTAGGATTTAGATTACTGTAGTTGCTGTTTGTTAGTAAATATTTAATGTTGGCGCCACTGTTTTTCTTCAAATTGTTTCTTGTTTTTGGTTTAGATGTTCCAGGCGATACATTATTTACATTGTTGATAACATGATCCATAGCCGTCTGACCTATTGGAGATGTAGGAGAGCGCAATGTAGGAGATGGTGAAGTAACAATAGGCACAGCATCAGATGTCCTTAAAAAACTATTGCTTTGGCTGACAGGATATATGATTCTGCTACCATCTACAGAAAATATAATAAATATAAACATAAATAAAAACATATACATAACAAAATAAAGTTAAATTATACAATTGTCAACAAAAATGTATAAGACCGGAAGAAATAATGAGAAAAAAATTGAATAACATGAGAATCAAAAAGCAAATACAGATAACAATCTTACCAGTGTCAACATCATCTCCATCTTCCATCGTAACGTGATATTGTGAAGAAAACAATGGATCATATTTGACATGAGCTGAATTTATCAGTGTGTTATTTGATAAATTCACAGGTGCAAAGGCAGAATTGTCCTGAGAGACTTCATTGTGCAAAATGTCATCATGAGCTAATTCATGGATTGTTGGGCCGTCCTCCTTGATGTAAAAAAACATTGTTAAATTATATATGTACCGGTACATACTTGCAGATATGAATGTTAAATTGATTAGTACTGCCAATCACATACCAAAATCTCTTCATTGTTGTCATCCAAAAGTGCATCCTTATTTAGTTTTATATTCTTTACTCTACCAGGATAAGCACCATCATTCTGTGAATTATGTGCTGCACTGTTTATCATCAGCTGGTAAGGCCTTTTTACGCCAACATTGTTACTGTTCGTGTTTGGAGTGCGTGTTGGTTGTACCAAGGACATCAGGAATTGAATAAGCTTGAAATAATAAAAATATCATTGAAACAAACTGTTATCAACAAGATGCTCAGATTATGTATCCAGTTTTAATTGACTGGATCAATTTCACCATTATGTATATATCACTACTTACATTGTTAACAATTTGTTGTTGCTTAATGTGTTTTTGTCTGAGAATGGCTACTTCTCTCCACAACGCTTCATTTTCCTGCTTCATGGCACTAAATTTGGCATCGAGACTCTCCTGTTTGCCTTTCATTTGTTTTACATCCGTGAGCATTTTGTTCATTATCTCAGGTTTAAGTAAAATTTTTTCTCCACTTTCATTGTTTGTCACTATTGACTTGGGATTTGCAATTTTTCTCTTTATGTGTTCCAGTAAATATGCATGGCCTCTCATGAAGCATGGATGAGAAAACTCAATATCATCTTTCTCATAACGCAAACCTCCATTTTCAACGGAGGTTATTTTGTGAAAACCATACATATTTAACTGTCGTATAAAACTGGCCATATTATTATGTTTGTAATATAATGGTAAGAGTTCCCTTGCAAATTCAGCCTGATTCTTTATAACAAAGGTCTTACCACCCTAAAATAAATTATTTATTGACATATATTATCATTAACATACATAACCACTAAGCAAATAAAATTTATTTTATGCAAATTTGTTTTCAATTAGGTAGTTGCCCGGAAACTTACTCTTTTGGTTATTACCAAAAATTAGGCCTTATTAGGCCAAAAATTATAACTGCCCAGTGCAGATATTGAATATATAGTGTTTTGATATCCCTGTTTATTTTGTAGTATACCATGAACAATATTTGTATTTGCAGAATGTATTATGACAATCATATAGTGCAAAGAATATTACATAAATATAAGTTTATTGCATGTAAAGTAAATTAGCTATAATAAGGATAAGAGATGAATTATTCAATCGATCCTATATCCACACATACCAAAATAATATCTGATATCATTTCATTTATTTGTTAACAGGAAATAAAGTAAATGACATATTTAAAAATAAATTTTAATTACATAACATAATTATTCTCCATAAAAAATTTAAGTTCAGTGATTTATACTGAATATTTTAAAATGGTCCATGAAATAAACATACTGATTTTAGTTTTCATGTTATTTATTCATAAAGACTATATATTAAAAACAGTAAATTGTATCTATAAACAAAATAAACACAGTATGTTAAGATGTTAAGTAATGAATAAAGTATTCAATGTATAAGGAAATAGCGGCTAGTATGCAATTCAAAACTTGAAATCCGAGAGCATGGTAGAAAACGTGACGTTAACTATTTATTTATCAAATAAGTGAACTCTGTCAGCTGGTTCTGTATACCGATACCTATACACACTTTCTAAAGTATATCAACCATCGATACAGCGCCGAATACGCCATAAGGTGCAAAACATTGAAATAAGTAACATTTCATCAGGTAATCACAGTAATAACACTTACAGGGCTCCATGAAATCAAATGATTGGTTTCCGTATCATTTACTAATTTCCAAAGTTTTCCCAAAAATGCCGGGACACTTGCACCTATTTCCACAACAGAACGCATTTTGCTATTTTACTATTCGCCGTTTTTGCAATTACTGTCACTAAAGGCAAATGTTTTTGTATTCCTTCGAAATATCTATCCACGAATCGCCATTTAATAACTAACACATTCACACTATTTGATCTGATCTGACAACACAACGTCGCAAATGTAGTAGTGTAGTATACAATATAATATTACACACACATGAATGTATCACAATGCCAACATAACGTTACAAATGCGTTCAAGTACAATAATTCACAACTATAAAGGAATCACTTCAAATGTTTCAAAATCATTCAATGCTTCCTGATTCCTCACGACCACTTCAAACAGTCACCTGAAATATTTCTTTAATGCAATTTTTTATATACTGCTTGTTTATTCTATTGGGCCTATATTACAGTACATACTGGCAATACAAATGATATGATGTTGGTGTCGCGCTGCGGTGAATCTGACATTGTAAAGACAAGAAACTGGTGACGACATTTTCAAGTTTACCTTCTTTTGAATATAATCAGTACAGTGACCTTTGGCTGTATTTATTCATTGAAGTGGCGCTGTTGAACGTGTACATAAATTGTGTGGCCTTAATATTTTTGTAATCTACAAGAAACAAGTAAATCGAAGACCATTTTTCTGCGTGTTTGCTGCAAAATTATGGAGGTAAAATAATTATTTTTCTGTTATTTATTCCTAATATTTTTATGCCTATCTATTAAAATAGTTAAAATTGATTGTATTTCTGCAGATTGAAATATTAAGTATTTCTGGGTCGAAACCTTTAGGAAAGATACAGATAAATCAAGATGCTACTATAAAACATGTCAAAGATAAAATTCATCAAAGTGTAAAAAAGTCGCTGTATCCAGACAGGCAGGCTATTAAATTGGAACTAAAAGGAAAGTCATTGAGAGATGACACAACTTTAAAATCTTTAAATATTGAAAATGGATCCAAGCTTTATTTGCAAGATCTGGGGCCACAAGTATCTTGGAAAAATGTATTTTTGGCAGAATATGCTGGTCCTTTATTTGTGTATTTATGGGTATATCAAAGGCCTTGGATTTTGTATGGTGAATCTATAACTTCCCCAGGAACTGTTACAACGTAAGTAACTTTTGGTAGCTTCATAAATTTTCAAATCTATTTACAACGTTATTTTAATGAATATTTTGAGTATAACCATAGTTATCATAGGTCAAAATGGTTCTCCTTTTTTCATGTTGTTTTATTTAAATGT
>DWUN01001898.1:0-15208 GCA_018249975.1 Passova gellias | reverse complement strand
TTTATATGTATAATATACAGTAGAGAAATACTGTTATAATTTATATGGCAGAACAACGTTTGCCGGGTCAGCTAGTTATATGATAAAAAGAGAAAACAAATCCAGAGATAAAAACTAATAGAGAGAGCGTTATTTACCTTGACACGAACATTTAGAATTTCAAATGGAAATTGAATTCACGTTCAATCCGCTCACAATTCGAGAAAAAGTGTCACTCATTCAATTTGTATTCGATGAGAGATTTGAGCGAGTCAGTGGGAATTCCCCTACATTACTGAGACATTGTTATTCCTATCGCTTCATAGGTTTCCACAAGTGTTTCAATGCGATTCTTTAATAAGATTATATTAAGTCATTCTGCAGTGAAAGGATTATTGGTTATTTCTGGCGTACCTATGTTTAAGTGTACTATAGTTGTTCCATGTTTGCTACGGTTAGCGTTACGAGTAATCATTTGAGTTAGTTTTGAATTACTAATGCTTTCATTAATCGCAATATAAGTTTGTTTAGAACAAAAATTAGTTTCTCTCCATAAGCTTGTTCCGCTTAAATGTTACATTGTCTCTTAATACTCCAAACTATTATGTCTCTGCCTAAATTTCGCTAAATATAATTTAGCGATAACATTGCTGAATTGTATTGTTCTGTATCGGTCTTGTCTATATAATGCTGTACAGTAAAATGTATATTATTTTTCTTTCATCAACTTCTAACGAACATTTTGCAAGAGCTGAGACAATTTGCGAACTATTTCTAGAATTTTCTAGACAATTTCTGTAGCCACGTACATATTTTAAATGTAATTCAGTGAATCGATCTATTTCGAGAATTTTCTAGAATTTTCTAGACAATTTCTGTACCCACGTACATACTTTAAATGTAATACAGTGAATCGAAATTGAATTCCCATTGAAGCCGCTCAGTATTCCGGCAGCGCGTCACTTATTCGATTTGTTGCCGGTAAGAGATTTGGGACTTGCAGTGGAAATTTCCTTATATTCGCGACCATTTCGACTGCTGTTTTCATCTATATCGTGATTCTTATCATCACTACCATTAACTTCGTCATCATTCATTAGCAACAGCTCTCCAATCTTAAGGAACATGTTTATCATCATAATTGCGAGTAGGCAATCTTCACGGTCTTCATACAACCTTAGAAGAATGCTAAGATACGGAATATTGACAGCCTATTGCTTCGAATATCAATCCTACTTCGGAGTTATGATTTTGAATCATTCCACGAACCAATGACTATAAAATTACGTACATTTTGTTACCTAAAAATTTTAAATTCATTACCTCTAACCGTTGAGGAAAACATCGCGACAAACTGCACATTTTACTGATATTAATTCTAAGGTGTGTGTTTGCCAATCATTTCTTAGCCAGAGTGGAAGACTATGGCCGAAAACCATTGCACTACGCGATGAGACTGGTCCAGTAATCAATGTCTTTATATATAATAAACTTGTAGAAGAGTTCAATTCTGTACATTGAATAAAAACTGAAAAAAACACTTCTACAGGTCTTCATACAAGTAACACAAGCCAAAAAAAAATATTTTGATGTTTTTGTCTGTCTGTCTGTTGTCCGGGTTTAACACAAAAACTACTAGACGGATTTTGATGAAAGTTTTTTTGTTATATAGCTATCAGTCCTCGCCAACATATAGACTATAATTTATTTTGAAATAATACACCAAATGTTGCCCAAAGCCACTATTCCACGCGAACGAAGTCGCGGGCAAAAGCTAGTTAATAAATAAAAGTATTTCTGTTATATAATTTACACAAAGATTATTTAGTAGGTGTCATGTTTATTTAGGTATCAAAAAGATTGTGATTGACTAAATTGATAGTCTCCACAATCCTACAACACTGATCGAAGATAATGAAAAATAAACATATTATGTAAAAGTGTATGTTTACGTGTCCAATATAGGCAATATGCCACAATTTGGTTGTAAATCGATACAGGTAACGCCATCTTTTGCCTACTGTTATAATCATTATTGTACAATGTATCTAAATTTTGAATATAAAAATATACATAATATATACACATACATTGCTTGCGAATACACGTTACGGTTTTCACATAATTTTTCTCGTCCTTTAATCAGTTTTTCTGCGGAACAACTTCCTACACATTCAAATTAAAAACTAATAATTTTGTATTGTTTAAAAGTCCCTGTTACTTTAATATTAGCTAAACCCGTTCATACAATACGTTATTAAATTCTATTGACAATAACGTGTTACCGGAATAAGTCATAACAACTCTATGAACTAATATGTGTCTAAAGCGATTTCTATCAACTGAATATCTTGAAGAGACCACTGAATTAAGGAGAATAGGCAACTTGCTGGCACTTCAGAAACTGGTGTGAGTGATATGTGTGAAAGGGACAGGATTATTAAATAAAAAATATTCACAAAATAAAGAATTTATTCTATTCTATATTCACTTACAATACTTCATATCGGTAAATCAAATCCATTGACCATAGATACATTATAAGGAATTCTTTATAAATAACAGTGATAAATGCAATCTCTTACGTTTTGTATAAAACCACACCAATAAGATAAATCTAATTTCAAATTATAGTACATGTTATTATCATTTTGGTTCTGCTTATATTGATAAAAAATTAGCCTCAGAGTTACTATAATTATCTCTTTTCGGGCACTTGGAAAGTCTTATGGTTAGCTAACGTTGACAGTCACTTCATCGTGGGAGCAGGAAGGTACTGTACATGTGGATCGAGGTGACTATGGTAAAGCTATTAAAGCCATTTCGTTGAAAATCAGAAACTTCCGCGTCCAATGCTAGGATTGTTCTCGTGCACACTGCAAAATGAAAATAGAAAATAGGTATATGGAGTCATCTTACTTCTTTTAACACAAAAAAAACAAGACATTTTATTAATACGGAAGATGTAGAACATTCAAAAGATTAGCATGTTTATAGAGTTAGTAACAAACAGGATTACACAGAAGATGCGATGTGTGAGGACGCTCTTCATTCGATGGTTGTGCCGCTGCTTTGTAGGTAGGCTAGTGACTTTTTGTTAATTCAATCAAACAACAAAATCACTAGTCTTCCATACAACACAGGGCCAGCGCCGACCCCGTTAGTTGATGAGCTCAAAACCTAAAATGTTATTCACCACATAAAACTGTTAGAGACGAACATACAAGTTACAAGAAAACTGAAACGCCTATATCTACTACGACAGTAAATAGTATGTACTACAGATTATTAAGTAAAAATACTCTAAGAAAATCGTAATATAAGACTAAATAGATCATAATGGAAGTCGATTACTAACTAATATACCATTACAAACTGAAACGTAAGAACAATCTTTATTTCTTTACTTATCAAACGTTGATACGAGATCTTGTACAAAAATTATTCGATTTTTTCAAAAATCTCACATAACATGTAACAATCATTTCTGTTCAAATAGTATACAGGTGAATTTATAGAGATATAGGTGAGCCCACATTGAAATACGATAGAATATGCAAGAATGTGACAGTTCAAAGTACAGACTACAGATTTAAGATATATTTAGTATAGTATTCCTGAGAGCTACGCTACACACAATGTTTTTGTATTTTACCTGCACAAGACTACGACGTCACATGACGAATGCCAAGTGAGCTATTTAATCTTAGTTTTGTTTGGGGCCAAGTCGGGGAACTCTTCAAACATTCTAACCAAAACAAGCAGAGTTAGTACGGCGACGTGTAAATGCAGGCTCGTTATGCATGATTTAATAATGAAATAAGGTACATATTGCATGATGGACAATATTTTTTTATTCACTTTTCACAACTGAAGTAACAATACAAAAAGTAATATGCAATATAGGAGCTAAATGAAACAAAATCTTAACATGCAATGTGGGTAATAAGTATTGATTCATTATTATAAAGGGTCTATTTGAGTTTGAAAATCACTTTACATATAATATTATGTTCTTTAGACCAGAATTGAGCATTTAACGTAGTATAAGAGTAATCTCGATTTTTCACTTGATGAATAAGTTGAACTTGCAATTTTAATTCTCATGCATTGTTAACATCGTCATTCATAAAGTATCGTCTCCGACAGAGCTTATTAAGGACCTTTCACACATTCCCGTCTGTATGTGTGTATGCACATTCATGCATATATCAAAATATGTTCGATTTCTTATTAATTAAAACCTGTACTGTTATAGGACAATTTTATTACATTGTTCTAAGCAATTTATCGCTCGTCAATCATACTGGTGTATTCAGATTTGACATGTTATCACAGCGATGAAGATCAGAGCTCTTACATGCCAGGAACTAATCTGATCATATCACGAAACAGGAAATCAAGAAAACTATGGTTTATTGATTACTGTAGAACATAGATCAATATGGATGTAAACGAAGTAAAAGTATGAGTGGTGTGGAGGGGGGTGTACGAATGGGCATCACCTCTGCTGCAGCAAGTACTGCGCCACCTGGATGCGCTGCGGCGTGCCGGTGATGGTGATGATGCGGTCGCTGGCGCCGGGCAGCGGCTCCGCGATCTCGATGCCGGCGCCGCTGTCGCCGCGGATCTTGCGGATGCGCGAGCCCGCCTTGCCGATTATCGCGCCCGCCAACTGGACGCGATAGCGAAATATAAATGTATTTGTGAATTTCGAACGATGAACATATTAATGTCAAGGGACATCGCACACCCCGATGGCTAAATGTAAGTGCTATTACTCCTATTTTGGTGTATAGGCCATAAACATTAACAGCTTACAATATTTGCTAAATCCACTTACATCCTTCGGTATGGTGACCTGCGTACTCGTCTCCTGCTGTGCTCCATTGTTTCCGAAAGCGGCAGATGCCCCGCGACCGCCGCCGAAGCCCCCGCCGTAGGGCGCTCCGCCGCCGAAGGCAGGGCGCGGTGGTCCGCCGAAGCCGCCGCCGCGGGGGCCCGGCCCGTGGAAGTCATTGAAGCCGCCGCGCGGGGGCGGGGGCCCGTTGCGGCCCATGGGTGGAGCGCGCGGTGGCGGCGGGCGCGCGCCGTGCCCCAGCGGCGGAGGCGCGCGGGGCGGGACGCGCGGGGGGCCTCGGGGAGCGCCGCGCGGGCCCGGAGCGCCCGCCACGCCCAAACCGAAGCCACCGTACTCGTCGGCGTAGAAGTCATCGTAGTTGTGTGGATCATAGTTCTGGATGCTGCCCTTGATCGGCACCTGCGACAGTAATTTTATCGCAATGTCAACTTGAAACACTTGAATTTTTGGGAAACTAAAAATAGACAATCAACAAATCGGTCCATCGTGTGTAAACATTAAACTTTCTTCAACAAACAAGTACACAGGTCCGTCAGGGGATCCGAAGGGCCTCGATCGCGCGTGTGCTGCGCTCACCTGTCGCACGAGGTCGAGCAGCTCGCGCACGCCGGCCGCCACGCTGTCCTGCTTGCCCACCAGCTGCACCACGCGCTCCGTGCTCTGCGGCGCGAGGTTCGAGAATATCTTCAACCGCGCTCCGGTTTTCTGTAGAAAGACAGACACATTAGGAAACGATTCTATTTAATAACAGAGATGTACAGCCTACATATTTACAATTAAGTAAATAAACAGTATACGTAAAAACCTTGTATTATTACAATAAAATGTAACTAAATGCCACACATAGGAAATAAATCTACAAATAAATAAAACAAATATAATCGTATGAAAGACAAATCCGATAGAAGCATGAAGGCGAAATAAATATTCAATCGTCTAAAAGATAATCCACTTAATCATCAAATCTTGACACATTTATACGTACCGAAAGCCAAGTTTATTGAGAGGGTCGGAGAAAGGGAAAAAAAACTCAAAACTTACCCTATTGGTCATAAAAAAATAAGAGAAACAGATAATTGGATTGAAAGATATGGATTTCAAGATTTTTTTTAACAAAAAAAAATAGCATTAGATATTATTAGATTGAATAGTTTGTAAATAAGAATATCAGACAAGAATATTTTCTTATTTAAATTCCGATTTTTACTAACTCGAGTTTTAGTTATAAATACAAAATAAAATACATTATTTTCAAAATGGTATCTATCAATTAGTAATATGGCGCACAGGTTTTGGATACGTTCAATTTTGAGCTATCCTACCATCCTATCCTGATTACATAGATCGGGATAGAAAGCGGCGGGGTAGTAAGTGATCGCCTGCGACTAGCGAGGTGGTGGACGACCACTTCCCACCGAAAGTCACCACACACAATAAGTTTTTTTTTATTTTACGATCGATTGAGCTATACTTTTACATTCGTTTCCGTTAATGCAACATCCTGTATCCGTATTTTAATTTCGGTGGTTCACTAGATTATGTAATTTAATTAAAATATTCAAACATAAAATATTCTTATTGTATTAATAATACCAGACTGGTTTAAACACCACTTGTAATGGTTTTTTTTTGATTAAGACTAAAATAATTTGGATTATTTATTTAGGCTAGTCTAACATTATTTTTTAAAATAAGTAAATAGAAAAAATGTATTAAAAAACACTGGGATTTGAACGAAACCAATAATAATTTACAGAGAAAAAAAAATTTAAATGTTACACCTGTAAACTGTAACATGATAAAATTATACCAAATGTATTACATGGTTATATAACGAGTATGAATAGTTCGAAATTCAAAACTTACGAATATTGGCTAGTTGTCAATATTAAGGATAACTGCCGAGTCGATGTTGGCTTAACCGCCAATGTAGGGCACAGACGTGGGGCAAGAGACGGCTTGTTAAGAATTGTTCACGCGAACGTATTTTAAAAAAAACATCGGGAAGCGACGGACAGAGGAACCCTCTGCGATTTGTATCCGTCCGAACATATCGGCATCTTTGTTCTGAATATACCAGGCTATGGAAAATTAAGCTGTTCGAAAAATTATAACAGCTCTTATTCGTTTAGTGTCGGTGACGTTTAATAGGCACGAATACGCATGCGTCAACAGATCGACCGGCACACGTGGGTCAGTCGGGAAGCACCCGCCGACATGCACATATAACACCACGCACGAATTTCCAACACCCATTAACACGGATTAGTAATAAAGAATTGAACAAATCGAACGCAATAAAAATCTAAGCGTAAACAAGTCGCCGAATTGGCAGCGAAAAGGAACGCAAGCTTCCGAAAAGACCGCACAAAGAATACTCACTGAACGGAATAGTACACTCACTGACAAAGCATTGAATAAGATTCTTTGAATATTGTTATGCAAAATTTATTTTAAAAAATGTAGTTACGAGAAAACCGGCAACAAACGACGTTTCGCGCACTATCCGGTCCCGCGGCGGCATGAGTGCCGCGCGAGGCGACCATCCTCGAGGAAGGTGAGTAAGGAAGTGAGCCGGGGCGCCGGCGACAGACGTGCAACACCTGCCTGCTGCTGTCCCCCCCCCCCCGCACCCACCCGCTCCCCCGCGCTAGCTGCACTTGTAAGACTCCGCCGCCCCGCGCCCGCACGCGCCACGCCTTCAACACTTCAAAGTGCTCGTTCCTCGTAAATTTTATTCGGGACTGAACAATTCGGCGCCGGCAACAAAGCACTCATTAGAATTTTAAGTTCCGTCTGGATCGTTCGCCGTATCCAAACAGTCTCGTTTGTACATATACAAATTATTCAACGACACAGTGTCGACTACTACATCGTTAACGTTTTTGTCAGTATTTGAAGTTTTGAATCACTCGTAACTAGCGTCTCGGCTCAGCCACATTTTGCTTCGTGAAATCTAACGACGCACTGAATGTAACTGTTACGTTCACGTGTTCGACTATTAAGAATTGGTCATGGTGGGAAGGGCGCCGGTCGATAGTGGCCAGCGAGTGCGAGGAAGCCATAGCGCGGCGCGGCTCGATCAGGACCGGAAGCGATCGCGTGTGTCCGTGAACGTAATTGCCGGTGTCACCGCGCCGGCGGCCACCTCATTACACACGGGAGACATGTGCGCGGCCGCTGGAAATTACACCAGGCCCGATGTACATACAAATTTCGCCCAAATAATCGCCACTGATTAGACGTCCGCCATCGGAACTTGAAAACTTTAATGCGTTTTAAAACCGTACAATCGGAACTCCACCTAACATGCAGCAGGATGATTACAATAGAATTGATTACGAGAGACAGTAGAAGGTTCAATATTATTCATTTCTTGTTCTAAACCCGCGTAGCTCGCAAAGGTAGATGACAAAATTTAGTTTACGTGTGGTAGGGACATACTGGGTGCAAAAGTTGCCCATACGTCCGCTCTCGTTTTTTTGTCGTTCCACGGAGGATGTAAGAGGGTGAAACAAAAAGAAAACTTCGGAGCATCACGTGCGCGCGGCTCCGGTAACGCGGGCGCGACGCCCGCGCTTCCGACGGAAGAAACCTCACCAACACGTGTCCCAACCCCAGCACGACGCCTTCGTGTCGTGCATTACCCCGACATTGTTTGGATAGAACCGACTTAATTCAATGGCTTCATATGGTAGGCATTTGTTAAGCGTAATAGCTAATTATTGACGAATAACAGAGAACCGATCGAACAGTTGAAACAAAAGCCAACCGTGTGGCTAAACGATAAGTTACTTAACATTATCAAGCAAGTTGGCTCTACGTAATAAAATGTAATATAGTTAAGCGGACGAAATGAAGTTACGTCTAAGGACTGTTATCCAGTTATTATAATCCAAAAGCTCCTCACGTCCCCGTGCCAACAAGGGAGCACCGTGCAACAACGGAGAGGAAACGCGCACCGGTGCTATGGTACCTGACGACGACGCCGATTCAAAAGAAACCCGCCGTCGACGGCGAGCGGCATGTGTTCGAAATTTCTATTTAGGCAGGTCAGCGAGAAGGAAGGTCTTATGTGGCGAGCGCATTGTGCAAGCAAGGCGGGGCGGGCCCAGGTGCGCGGGCTTTTTGTGCGGCCTTCCGGCGGCTGCGAGCACACCTGCCGGCGCAGCTGCCGCCCGCGCACGCGCCGCCCTCCACACTTCTTCATAGATACATATAAAGCTAAGTGGCCAGCGGGGAGCGGGTGCCGGAGCGGGAGCGGATCGAAATGTGCGGATCACTGTGAACCTTTATCGTTTAAATTCCGCTTTCCGCTCCGCAGCTCACCGGCTATTGTCGCTTTAACCGTGAATCGTAATGCACCGCGATCAGTTTCAACAACAGATGCAAAATTCGGTAATCCACATGTCATGTGTCATATCTAAAAACCGTAATAAGTGTGACGTAACCGTAAAACGGAAAACGTGTCAGCGAAAATTTGGACTACGCTGTTTGAAGAAACGTATTCAACGAATCGTTCGGCCGACAAAAAAAAACCATTTGCAATCAGATACGTAAGGATTCACGGCGCGTACACAATGACATACCAGAGACTATGTTATTGAATCACGGGGCTTATATCGTTGCCCGTTACAGGTAGAGTCCATTGATCAGCTCGAAATGTATTATGAAAATAGACAAAAGAAACGCATTGAGACAGCTGATCTGTTACAAAAAAAAAGCATTACTAAAATAGATAAATGCAAGCTTCACATTGCTTCCAATTTTTTCCAAACACTGTATATATGTATGCGTTTTCGAGGGCTTGCAAGGAAATTAAACAGCTGTTGGGTAAACGAACGAAGGTGAATTGTATACAGTACAAATCCAACGCAGCTTGTCTTGAGACGTTGCATCGAAATCGATGCATTCTACAAACAAATTTCAATATGAAGCTCGTTTCAATATGAAGCACCTGCCATGAGATCAAAATATTGTCTGAGTAATTATATTAAATTCGTGATATGGTCGTAGAAAAATGGTATTTGAAACGAAAAGCAAATATCCCTTTTGTTTAATCAGGCATTGTCGTGATCTGATTCATTCGATATTAAATAGATCTCATGACGTATAATCACGCCTATTTTCCAGACATATTATAAATCATTCTTTTTGTCCAGAATGCCAAAGATGGTTGAATCACAAAACAGTTATAAGGCGATTGTGAATGACAAGAATCATAGGAGGTAAACCTAAGGTAGGTAAGGTAACCTTTAATCAAATAGGTGACGTACATTCGATATTAATAGTAGGAAATCTGCGCAAACAATGCACAAGTTATCCGAATGTTAATGAATGCTGGAGTAGCCGAGGAAGCAAGCACGGTTGCTCAGTAAACTCACTTATCGAACTTTGTCAAGAAGCGTCACATTTTAAAACATAGTCGGCGGCGGCTAATGCGCAGTAATTGATCGGCGCACTCTACAGTTAGGCGAACGCTTAAAGCTATTATTTGCCAGCCCCCAAAGTGTATATTGCCGAGCTTTTAAACAAGATTAATCCGTCATTAGAGTTGAGTTGTCTACGTTACGAGTTGCGGAAACCTTTTAAACACGTTAAGTGTTTTTAATGAATCGAGATTCAAAATCGTGTTGACGTATCCGTGAACGTGTACAGTGGGTAGTTGGTGCTTTTACATTCGAATTTTTATGGAAAATTCAGTTTAACGTAACACGAATTATATCAATATGCACACAAGAAACTAGTAAAAGGTGGCGATGAAAAATGGTTAAATAGTTCCAAAGCATCCGTTCGATTAAGATAAAATGCGGGTGCGGGCGGCAGCTGCTTTCGCATCTGCCGTTCATCTCGCGCAACGGCGTCGGCCCGAAAACATCGTGGCCATAAAAAAAAATTCTTAGCAACGTTACTCTCGACCGGCAGATGAGAACTTCTCCAATAACTATTAACGACCATCTGCTGCAGCCGCCACATCTACCCGAAATAGTACCGGAGCCTATTTTTCAGTCTTTTTAACAGAATCAATTTCGCCGTTCGACGGTTTAATCTGACTTACCTCGCGTAGTTCTTTGATTTTGGCACCAGCTTTGCCAATCACGCACCCGGCGCGACTCTGATGAATGAGTATACGCACGTCTAGATCTTCATTGCTTCCTCGCAGTCCTCCCTAGGAACATGCACATAAGATTAATCCTCTCCTACTTCCTACTACTATTATAAATGCGAAATTTTGTGAGGATGGATGTATGTATGCATGTATGTATGTTTGTTACTCCTTCACGAACAAACTACTGGACGAATTTGGATAAAACTTTACAGTAATATAGGTTATTCGTCAGAATAAAATATAGGCTACAATTTGTAATGATTTTATGTAATTTTGATCGCAATATAACGATACATGTCAATTAAATCGCAAAAAATCTGCCTTGTGAGGGCTGTCTTGGCGTACGCTGCCTACACCATTGGAGTTACACAAAAATTATGTCATAGGACTGTTTGTCTTGAACAGTTCTAAATAAAAGTCCGCGACAGCATGTATCTATCGTTTATGTGGAAGCCACTATGACCAAAATTGTGAACCATAAAAATAATTCAATTTGATATTATTTTACAATGGAAATATATGTATTTTACAATGTATATTTATTACAATCTTATCAAAATCAATACATTTTTCGCCTTAAGTACTTCATGTAGATAAACTTTGCCTTCCACACTAAGTAATTTGGTCGGATAGTTTAAAAGTTATCACGATGTAATCGACTTGAATGGGCGCCATAGAGCGCCTAATAGGCACACGCGTAACGCGTGAGCGGAGAGGTGATGCAATTGAAGCAAATTAAAAAAAAAGATATATATTTATTTAAAATGATCTGTCACGAAACTTAATGTGGCAGACCAAATTCCACGCGAGCGTACCCGTGGGCAAAAGCTAGTTAATAATATCCAAATATTGTTGGTGCTATTATTAATAGGTACTCTATGCTCTCATCGCAATACTCACATCGGCCAAATTCGGTAAAATTTGCTTCACGATTTCCGTAATCGTGTCCACATCCGGCGCCGATATAGATAAAACTCTGAAAATTACAAATGGAGTTTAACGCCTCGAAATGACTGCGAGCGCACGGTAAAAAAAACACAGCACAATACAAAGAATACGATGTAACAAATCAACGGTCAGGGAGGTCTGTTTCCGGGCTGCATCTTATAAAGCGTGATGGCGATGTAAATGTCGCATATCCATATCCATAAAAGGTAAAGTTGATTCGTTTGGAAAAGTTCATTAGGAGACGAGCGGCGTTCGTGCGAACTCTCGGAATGTGGCCCACGACGAGCAACACGTGGCGCAAAATGAGCTGTCAGGTATTAGACACCGAGGTCTGGAAGGTCAAGATTGTGAGGCGTTTAAAGGTGACGTGCATCCTCCTGCGGGGTCGTGATAGGATCGATACGGGATGAAGCGCCTGATCGGAACCTGGATTAATCAAACAACTCCTGACTGTTGACGAGTAGAGCAAATAGAGCCCGACTTGGGCGGTAAGTTGAGAGTAGCTTGGCGATATAGTTTACCGTTCAGGGCCGGGGCAATCTGGGACTGTTATAGAGGCTTTGTACTGCGTGGCGGGGCGGCGGGTGCGGGGCGGCGGCGTCCAGCGGGGCGGGACCGGCAACCAAGAGTCGCTGTAGCGGCGCGCCGCGCGCCTCCCGACCGAACATCATGTTCAACACTTGCCCCACTTCCACGCAACACTTGATACGACGCACTTGTTTACTTTACAATATTCCTCTATACTCATAGACGAAAGTTTGTGGAAGCATAGAAGGGTGCATGTAAGAAATCGGTGTTGAAAATGATGACAGCGGCGTGCGCGGAGGTGCATGGCGCGCCGCTCTAGCCAAAGGCGTCTCAGGGGCGTTAAAGACCTGTAACTGGCTGCCGGGGGGTTATTCTGTCTACGGACTGGCCGCCGACGCAAAACTGGATGGCCAAAAGGACCCCGGAAGCTCACTCTCTTCTTCGCAAGTCAAAATACTTGAGTGTTAAATAAGGTTTTGTTATAGAATTACACGTTGCAATTAATTAAGGTATTAAAAGACATGGATAGGGTATGTCCCGTGTTACCCAACGAAAGTAGGTTTTTTTTAAATTTAAATGGTTCACACCTGTACCTGTGGCGAAAAATTATTAATCTATTAAATAAAAAAAGTAAAAGTTTATTTAAGCGTAAATAAAAATCTTGATACATTTTTAATTAAATTAAAAATAACAATAATATTTTAGAAACAATTTCATTACTACTTAACATAATGTGTTGTACCTAAAAATGGTTAAAGATTTGATTTTTGAAGAAATAAAATTTAACGATGTCAAGAATTGTTACTGTATAAAAAAATTGTTTTAAATTTAAAAAAACATTGTTTTTGGGAGTACAACATGAAAGTTTCACTGACCTCATTTCTCAACTTCGATATGTTGGAGCCACCCTTCCCGATGATAGAACCAGCCACCTATGTAAATAAAACATTCTAGTTTTAAATTCGCCTGTCTGTCTGTTTGCATGTAGAGGCATTCTGTAAGTACTGAAGCGATTTAAAAAATGCTTTTACCAATAGCTAGATTGATTATTTCTGAATAACATAGGTAATTTTTTATTCTGACACGCCATAAAAATATATCACGCAGAAGGGTCTGTCTGTGATTTAAAATTGACTACGTTTTCAAATTCACACAGTTATTTGTAAGTTTCCCGTTTACAAACAACCCGTTTTTAAATACCAACCCGGTAAATATGTGTAAAGTACGGAATAGCTCACGGTCGGGATGTTTACTCCGTGCTACTCGACCTGCCCCATTGTTAGGAGTATCGTTTCCAATGAGGTTCAGCGTTCACCATATGTAGATAGAGGTGTGGTGGGGGTGAGGGGTTACCTTGCTAGGAATGAGGAAGGTGACCTCATCGTCGCTGTGCCGGTGCCTCTTCAGGGCGGGCCCTTCGTCGCCGTACGCGTCACGTTTCATCGCCTATCCTAAACCAATAAGGTTTCAAATATTAATCTGATACAACAACAACAATATAACATCACGTCAGGTCCCTAAAGGGGTAGGCGGAAAACACTGAGTGCCAAATATCTCTGTCCTAGCAAACCTGATGTGCTTCGTCTACTCGTACATAATAACTAAAAATAAGTCTGATACGTACATATATATAATTTTGATATTTATTTTTTCCCTTTAATTTTTTTCAATCCAATGGATCGTTAATAGTTGCGGTGTTTATAATATCAAATGTTATTTGGAAATTCGATAAACAATAACTTTTGGTAAGTGTCTGAAAGAGATATGACTTTAAAAAAAGCCTTGAAGTCCTACGAAATTACTAAGAATTTATAATTTACTGTCAACTAACGCGGTACGATAATATTCCATTTGCCAACGTGTTGATAGATGCTGTACATACTTTTTTTTTTTTTGTGTACACACGGTGACAAGAAACAATTATAGATATAGAACAGTTGTGCAAGGACACTTTTGTGTCAAATTTTATTTTAATTCATTGCCAGTATTTTTATTCAAATAATATTAACTAACCGACTTCAAAAAAAGAGGTGGTTCTCAATTCGATTGTATTTTTTCTTACCCATATCAACAGACCATTTTTTTGATATAAGTGATTTGTATAAGAATATTTGTTTATTTATCAATGTGAATATTTTTTATATATTTTTTATAGTATGTCACAGATGTGTAAGTGCCATAAAAAATCAGGTACTACTTAATTTTTAAATTAAGTTTAACAAATGTTATTAATAAAATTGATGATTTGTTTTTTCATTTACTTTGGCAACTGACACCGAAAGTTATGAGCGCGGTTGACTGAATGTAAAAAAAATAATAATAACCAAATTATTATTAATAGAAGTGATGATTTGTTTGCAATTTAATTTGACAACTCTAATTTGACAATTTGACATCTGTCACCACGAACGGTGAGCTTGACCGAATGAACGAATGCAAGCAGCCGGTAGTCAGCCGGCCGTCAGTCCGCCCCGCGAACCCTGCGATCGATCGCACCGCGCCCAATAACAGATCACGTAATCGGTTCGAAATAATAACACTAGGTACGACTACATTTGAGATTGTAGTTAGGCCCTTTGGAACCTTGTAAAAACTTTAGGTCAACCTATGCAAAACCATCCACACAGATAACTGTTAAGTAACACAGTAATTCCTTAAAGTATTTAAATAATCCATAAAAATATCTTTATATATATATATATATATATAATAATTGCTAGGTGTCTGAAAAGCCTTCACTAAGTTAAGAATGAAATAAGCTTCAACACATCGCAACTGGTCAC
>DWUN01001897.1:0-15213 GCA_018249975.1 Passova gellias | reverse complement strand
AATAAATTTATTAAGATATTTGAAATATTATAATTGAAGTCATGATTCAGCATAATTGTAATAAATCACTAAACTACTAAATTATGTGACTTTATGATTAGATATACTTACATAACTTGAGTTTAAGCATTCGACTTCGAGATCTAGCTGTCATGTGACTAACACCCCGCAATAATTATTGCTAGAGTTCAAAAGTTTGAAAAAAATGTGTAATTTTATATAGATATATAATCAGTGTCAAAAGTTCATATTACGTTAAAAAACAGTTGATGTCTGTAGATATTATATTATACATATTTTTGAGCCCTAAAAGGACTGCTCACTTTATATGCGATAATGGAAAGTATTTATGGTAATTTTAAATTACATTTGATAATCTTTACTTCATAACATCTACTTACATTTATTAATACCAATACGACAACCATAAATAGATACCTATGGATATTCGAGCAAATGAACTAGATCATTGTTACAATGCTGACACCAATAAGATATAGAACTATTTTGCAAAAATACCTGTAATATGGTATTTGTATATAAGCTCGAAAATATGCGACACACTTTTCGTCCGAGTCAACAAAGATGCACTTACAAAAACTGATAGTGATATAAACCAATTCGGTATGCATTTTGTGACCAATATTATTCATAAACGCAAATATGCGCTTAGAATGGAAAAATTATACATTTATTTACTTTTTACTACGTTTGAATGCGAATTATGATTTGTAAACGGATCAATACAAATGATTGAAATGTAAATTAATAAAATAATTATTATATACGCGTTACCATTAATGATATGTAATAAGCAAAGACAGTTTTTAAAAACTATCCTATAAATTAACGCGTGTACCTATGATCACTCAACACATTCTCAAATATATATTATTTTGTAGAATCTTTCTTTAAAATGTGTACCTATGAAAAAAGTGAAGTAATACCGATTTAACTTTTTTAAATAAAATTCGTTATGACTCATATTTAATTTATTATTATCGTTAGTATAACTATGTAGTGAAAAAATAACGAATACTTTAGTATTTCCTGTAGAAGTGTAACCGTAAAGGCCGGCATCCCAAATATAATATAACCATATAGACCTGGTAATGATTAACCATTTCCTGTACTGATAATATAATACTAAAGTTATTTATATAGTTAAATACAATCCGTGCTCTACGCTAAGGCGCTACGGCCTTCGCAGTCGCTACGTCGGTTACAACGCTACGATCAACGCTTAGAATACAAATTCAATAGAAGCCAAGAGATGATAATTCTTGGCTTCAAATTATATTGCTTTGCAATACATACCAAGATAGACTTTAACATTCGTACTGACTAGGTATTATAATAATAGCTGGCACTAAGTTTGCTACTAATGTTTACAATATTCAATTATATACAAATACTTAAAATACGAGTAGGTACTGTAATGAATCTTAGACGTTGTTGACTGGACATTTACCACAGGGCCATAAAGCTATCAAGTAATTAACGGTATAGGTAAACGAGAATGCACTTACGTTGTAAATTCATAGCTGGAGGAAATATGTGATGATTTCTCATGGCAGCGTCCTGGGGGCGCGCGCACTGCGGTGGCGGCGGCTGGTATCGCATACCCTGGTACCGGTACGCCGCCTGCGACATCTGCCCACACGACGCCAGCTCGCCCCATGACAGCTCACCACCACCGGAGCCCAGGCAACCACCTTCGAACCCTCCTCCGGCGCCACTCAAGTAACCGTACTCCATGTCCCTATCTATGCTACTTTCGGCTATCTAAACAAGTTACTTCCTGTCATGTGCTCGAACCCGTTCGTTTATAGTTTAAAAAAAACGAAAATCGCGCGGAGGTCGCGCCGCGCCACGCAGGGCGCGTGCGTCTCGTACTGGAGACAGCCGCGGGAGGGCTCACAGCCGCATAATTAGATGAGCCACGAGTATATCGAATTATGCCGATTACAGACGGTATCGGATCGCTGCGATAGTTTTTGCCAGCGTGGAGGACCGCGCGCTCGCCCCACTTGAAATCGAATGATAAGCCTAATTCAATAAGGGCGAGCTTCGAGGACGGGGCGGGGCGCGCACCCCCGAGGCCAGACCAATGGCCGCGCCGGACGGCCGCGCCGTGCCGTGCTATTGGCCGCGCGTGCACCCCCTCCCTGCTCCCGCTCGAGGGTGCGTGTCACGACACTTGTCTACTTTTCTTTTCGCCGACAGTTCCTTTGTCATTGAGGAAAATAAAAAAGTTGTAATTAACGATCCAGGTACGTACTACTTAACGAATGGCCGTTGATATTTAATTGGAGTTACTTTTGCACTTTAATTGCATCTTAGTTCCATTTTTGTTTAAATCGGACTCGTAAATTATAATAATTATTTTAAACATAATTAAAGAGCTTGCTTGTAACCGTCACTCATATTAAACTTTTTAAAAATGGGCTTTTCGAGAACTTACACTAAGTTTTACGATTTTAATAGAATAGACACGTAAATGATGTAAAGATCAATAAAATGTTTATTATCCAACGATATTTTTTGGATAACATCCTCCATTTGTTATAGTTTTAATTAATTACATATCTATAAAAATCCTTTATAAATTGCTGTTTTAAATTTTAGTAACAAACATTAAACCTAATCATACAAAATAAAAGTTTGCAAAGGTAAACAATGCAATGATAACACTAGGCACCGACACCGTGAGAGAATGAGCCGTATAATATTCACAATATTGGAACGCAACGCGGGTCCCGTGGGAGGCCGCGGGAGGCCGCGCGCATCGCGTCCCAGCGACGTGCGACTTCGGCCGAATTATTTATTGCTCCTATAAATCCAATTAAGTTATATTCAGATTTTATTTTTTATTATTATTTTTTAAATTGCTAACAATAATACATAGATAAATTAAATATAATATGCAATATTTTATTTACATCTATTATCTATATATTAGTATAAATATATTTTGGTGGTTGTATTCCTTGTAAGCTGCATCCAAATTTATGTAAAGTTAAATAGTAGCAGAGCGCTCTAGTGATTACTCAGATCATCTTAAATATGTAATACTTTGTCGCAATTTTAGAATCAAAGCAACTGCTATGAATATTTTGTTTAACAGATATTGTTTATTAAAATTAACATTAAAATAGCTTTCCTTTGAACTTCTACTTGTGCGACATTTATGTATTGTATTGACTAAAATTAGGAAGCTCAAGGCCTTTATAATTATTAATATTATAGGGATTTTAAATTTTTTTGACAAATCTTTATTTGTATTAGAGTTGTGCTAGAATTATATTTAAAATCAGGTTCCTTCATGAGAAATAAGACATATAAGATATGATTTTCGCAATGGAGCCAAAGCGTGCTGGTCCCTGGGGAAGGCGCGGGCGGCCGCGTGCGGCGCGACACTCGCAACGTTCGCGCGACTCACGCGACCTTATTTATTATTAATATATTTAATACGCTATAAATTTTCTTTATACATGAAGAGCTTTTTTTAATGTTTTTGTTGGAATGTTTATATCTACCAAACATGTATAATACAATAAAAATTGAAACGTTAATTACTATCTATTCAAAATGTCTAGTTCTGTTTATCATGTGCTGCCACAAAATAAAATTATGAATTGTTTCTCCAATCATTGTATATTTTCCCAAAACTCATCGAGTTGGGCCCAGCACGCTTCCACTACGCCATGTACCTACGCCGCCACTACTCTGTGCTGCTATTGATACAATAAAATAAAATATTTGGTTTAAAGTGATTTTAAAATACACACATAATTAAATTACGTAAAATAATCTGTTATGACTCATGAAATTCTAAGGAGATGAAATAATTACCATTTATTGTAAGTAAAAAAACCAGGATAGTCTGGTATTTTGATTTCAGCCCTCGCGGCGGAGGTCCTGGGAGTCGAATATCTTGATATTAACCTCCATCTTGCGGAGTTACGTGTTTTAACATTAATAAATATAAAAACGAGAGTCCTCATAAGTGGTTTCACGCGTGGTCTGCCAGCCCACAGTTGGCCAGAAGTCTATGGCCATAACCTTTTAATTCTGATTGGAAATGCGACCAGAACTGTGTCGATAATATAAAATATAAATAAAGTAATACTAATAGAAATATAGATATATAATATAAAATATAGTTCAAAAAGGTAATGTTGAGTTGAATTTTATTAACTCTTTTATGCTTATCCTTATTAACTAAGCATGTCCTAAAAAGTACTTGCCCTTAATTTAGACAGTGAATTATTTTTCTAGGATACATGTACCTATATACTTTAGCTAGGTGCCTGTACGTTTACCTTATAATGAATAAAACAATTACGCCACGCACTGGCCCTTAGTGCTTATCCGGACTGCCTAGTGGTCAGGATTCCAATCAATTGACTTTTTTTTTCTAATAAAGACTACTATTGTTCAACGAATCAATGCTCGACTCGAAAATCGCCTAATTGTTGCTTTTTAAACTTTCACAAACGTATTTTAAACTCAACGTTCTACAAAACGATAATAGAAATTCAGTACACTGATATAGCTAAACATTTATTAATCTATAAACGTACGGTTATGTAAATTGTAACTTTCACTAGCATACAAACTTTTTCAGCTCTAGTAGTTGTGTTTACTTCTGTCAGTCCCCGAAACAGAAGAGACGACGATAAAATATGTGATCACTTAGCGGTCTCCAAACGAACAACAAAGGTTAAGTTAAGTTAAGCTTACCACTTTCACTGTTGACAAGCGATTATTTTTTCTGGCGATTGTAAATAACATTTCACGGAACTTACGAGCATCGAGAATGTAAAATAAAAGATAACTATAAAAGATAACACTACAGCTCATAATTTAAGTAATTGGATTAAAAATAGGATTTACATGTTTCGTGTGTAGAATTAAATATTTTCTTGTTATATGTATTAAGCTATTTTATATATGTATCTATGGGGAAAATTACGATAGAACAAAAATATTTCAAAGCTTTTATTTTAAACCATACTTTTTCTAGCAAACAGACTCAACAAAATGTTCGATAAAGACATCGACTTAATTTTCACCTAGCCCTTGTCCAACTCTGAAACTAAACTGTAATAATGATAACTATATCAGTATAAAATATTAACTGAAATAATCTAATCGCTAGACTTATTTACCTACATGATCGTTTCGAATTCCAGTGCTGCGCATAGGCCGTCCTTAATCGATGACGTCGTCCGGTCCTGGCCCTTTTGAATACAGTGGTACCCCCAATGTTTCTCGGATCATCCGAACACCAGGTAGGAAGGTGACCTGTACTCCTTTTGACCCTAACCGCCATTGAATGACCTCTCTTCTACATCAGTTGACGATCCTTCGATCGATGGAACCTGCCCACTGTGATTTAAACTTGTCAGTTTTGAAAACTTCAATATGTCGAAGCCTCTCCTTCTTGTACGTAGACATGCAAATAATTTGTGATTCAACCGTTAATATTGCTCTATCCTACAGCTATGGAGGAGCATAATTTCAGCAAATCAAGGAGTCCTACCTTCATCACTATAGTGCTCAAAAACTCGTACCTACAGATCGTTGGACAAACCATCCTTAACTTAACATTATGGGTATAAATTAGACAGTCACAAGTTCGAAGTCGGATTATAATGATCATTAAATAAACAATCATTATAATTCTTACTTTAGCAAATGACATCTTATTATACTTTTCTAGGTAATTAATTTCAGGTGAAAATTTGGCATTGTTAAGAATTTGAATATTTGTTTTTTTTTGCAAAGAAAGATAATTCTTAATACGAGTGTTCGTGAAATCAATAGTGCCGAGTTTACTGCGATTCAAAAAGTCAAGTATCAATCAGCACGCTAACTGGATTACGCCATAATGGGATGCAGTCGTGTTTTGTCGCGAGTTGCAGCGGAGTCTAATCTGATAATGCGGCGGTTATGGCGGATGCGTGCGTCTTACCCTCGCTAATTCAATTTGCGCCCCGGACCACATGCCGGCAGATCGAGAACGTCCCCAACACGTCCACTGTTTTTAATTAACAAATCCATACTAAACGTCAAACTTTGCACGTCTTGGATAAACGAGTTTTTTTAACTACTTTACTGATAGGGATAGGTATCTATATCATTAAGAGCTACTACTGCTGAGATGTTATTAAGAACCTGGTAATCGAGTAATTCTAAATTAGAAGTAATAAGTATTTAAGTATAAAGTAATAGTAAAAGATATTTAAAAAATAGGACATTTTCATATAGGTAGTTGTAGAGGCCACTTATTAACTATATTTTCTAACTACCATTCTTAGATTCAGATTGTGGACATCTTCGTCAATAAATCAAGGTTAATAAACAAAGAAAAAATAAATCTGCATATCTACGTATCAACCTATCTATGTAAGAAGGTACCTACTTTTAACTTGAGTTGCATTAATGTCAAAGGGAAAATAACTTCAGTGTGTTAACATAAAATATTTTATACATATATTCCAACAGACGGTCAAAAACGTTTAGCAATGTGGTTTTTAAAAATATTTTATAAAATAAAAACGTTTGAAAAATATTCTTTGTGTGTTTCATTATCACATTATCCCACAACTAGTTGAAAAGAATTGAAAAATATACAGAACATCGTCTGTAAGTCGCCTTGGTTTTTTGTTTTAAGCGTATTAACATAGACCGTAATAATAAATAAAACCGTCCAATCATCAATCAAGACAGCGGCGCCGAAACGTTACATGCTTACATGATCTCGTCTCGGTTCGGTCTCGGAGGTTTATCTACAATTTTCCAATTTACACTGTAAAGTCCGATACGACACCGAATGGGGAGTAAACAGACCGCGTACTGCGAGGGGCGTTAGGGGGGCTCCGAGCTCTTCGACAAACCAAGGCATTCGTACAAAAAAGCCAGGCGACGAGCGCTCGGGGCGTCGGGGGCAAACATACCGTCTCCGGGGAGCCGCTCATTAGTTGTTCAAACACGCCGGCGGCCACTTTGACAAGCAGCGCGGCAGGACCTGCCTCCGTTCTCAGTCCTCCCAATCTTCCCCTTCAACGATCTAAGGTTAACTATAAAGAGCTATCGAACTGCAGATAGTAAATACACGCGGTTTGCTTTATTTACTTGACTGCTCCCGCCGTGCGGATCTAGTAAATTGTATTCTTCTAAATATTTATATAGGTATATAAATATAAATTAGATAGACCGCGCTAGGTGTTTCTACTCCTGCTGTTTCTACAATAGCTACAAATACATATGAATACGTAGACAATATTATAAATTACTTTGTTTATTTGTATGAACATATAATAGGTATACATTACACAAATAAAACTAATCGTAATTATAAACCTAACGAAACGAAAAATATGCATCTACCAAGAAACGAAGTTCTGATGTGTACATATTTACTCATACCTTCTTAAAAACAGTAATAATATCATTTAAATGAATATCATAATTCAGTTATTAAATTAAGCACATAATCAGTACTATCATAAAGATAATGCAAAAGTATTAAATAAATGTGAAATATACTGATTTATGAAAGAAAAATAATTTCCTTGGAGTATAATTTTTATATACCTAGCTACATATGTAGAATATGATTTAAGATTGCACTAAAGTTATAACCGTATTATTTCTTTATCTTCAATTGTATATAACAAGTATTTACTCTTGATATTTATACTTATTTAAAGGGCATATATCAAAACAAGCGCTCCCCGCTTTTCATGGCGATGGTCGGAGTCATCAATCAAAGGCTCAGGTGCACTGTCTACAGTATCTACCGCCCCCGCGCCCTGCACCTTCAGCCACGCCACCCGCCTTTACATTATATACAGATTACAAATTATGTGAAACAATCAATTAATAACAACTTCAAATTAAAACTATCATAAACACAAAAACCAGTATGTACTATTAATTGTCAAACAGGATATTGGTTAACATAATATAATAATACAGGAATTTTACAATTCTTTGAAGGAAACACCTTCGATTATGTAGCAAAAGAAAAAAAATACGTAGCTATGTACATATGTCTCAAACAGAGCTCACAGTGAAAGATCAATAAATCAGTTAATAAAGAAAATAAGCGGTCCTAATATCTCTTTACAATAATTAAATTTTGATACGCGTTATTTATTTAAGACTAAAAATAATTATAAATACGCAATATATCCGAACCGATATGTTGTTGGACTCACAGACAGTCCAGGTTTTTGTTAGTATATATGTATCTTGAGAACAGCGAGGCTCATTGGCCAATTTCTTTTCTGAAATTGTTCATAATAGTTCAATAAGGTTTTAAGGGACAGAAAAGTTATTGGAAAATTAAATTTTTTTGATCTCCAGACCATAATTAACGATTTTAACAAGATTTGTTTTCTCATTATGCAGTTTTCAGAAAAATCAGATGAACTGCAATAGTCATAATTTTTATATGTAATGTCCATTGACCGTGATAGAGACGATAGAAACGTCAATTTAGTTGATCCTTTTTAGGGTTCCGTAGCCAAGTGACAAATATGGAAACCTTATGATTTGTCCTGTGTATCTGACACAGAGACTTTTTATAAAGGAGTTGAGAAATTACTAAAAATAATAAAATTGGGGGACATTCCATTCATGTACCTAACTGATAGCTGAGAGGAAAAATTTTGACGAGAAAATTACAAAACGACTACTTTTACCCTGGTTAGGTAACCTTAAAACATAATTACACACATTTCATATCTACTAATCAATAAAAATAAGACATTCTTATAGAAACGGGGCTAAGAAAGCTTTGCCATGAAAACTTAAAAATTTAAAATATTGTAAATATGTGCTATTTCTTAACCTCTACCCTTGCTGAGCCTGTTATCCTTATTTTACAACCTTTTATTGTGTATGCTTAGTACACAAAATTAGTCTTCTTTATGATTGTATGATATAATGTATATGTAATTCTTTATGATTGTATATTTGTCGTTATTTAAAAAAAATGTTTACTGTGGCAAGGCAAAACCATTCAAGAAAGTAGACGATCACTTTTCCTCAGGATATACGCCATCTATCGCTAGAAATAAGTATTATCAACCATGGTTTCTACGGCTTAAGTTACGCCATCTATTGTTCTGTATTTGAACTGAGCTATTTTTAAATTTTTATACATTACACGGTATTAGTTTGTCAATTGGCGAACAGATGGCAATCTTAGCCAATAACTTTGTTTTTAATTTTAGAAAAGCATTTTACAATCTCACTATAAGTTTTATGATATAAATCTACCTTTAAAAATAATAAAAGATTATGATATCTTGATAAATGTGAACTACATTTTAATAATATTAGCTCTGTTAATCAAAATTCATTTGTCCAGAATTCATTCGTTTTGCTATTCCTTCCAGAATTCAACTTAAATCAGTTACATTCCTACATACTATCTGTTACCATTTAATTACGGATTACATTTTTTACGATTCATTTAAATAGATAAGTATTGTATTAAGCAATACATAATAAGCTTTATATTTAACCGACTTGCATTATTATACCTTTTCGATACAAATTTTAGCGTCTTTTTCACCCTTGCATGGGTTACAAATATCATTAAAATGTTTACTGTACCATTTTGAACTTATGTACCTAACATGAGAAAGAGGCGTTCTGAATGTGAATGTGAGAGGAAGAGGATAAAAGGCGAAGGGAGTTGGTTAACACCGTAGCCAGTGGAAATCCTTAGTCCCTGAATAGTAAACAATAATATTCTACATATTCCGTAGTAGCGATCTACTACATTATCATGCTAACAGGTCCATCAGTACAGGTACAGTACATATGTAAGTAGTTACTACATAATACTTTTATAATATAATAATATATATCACCGAAATAGTAAAACTTCAACGATATTTTAATTAGATGTTTATTTATTTTTTAATAATCTTTAAAACAAATTTTGCAGATCTTCACCGTTATACAACTAAAAATTAGACTAATGTTGTCTTACAAACTACATAAAGCAAAATATAAAGGAATTGACCGGAATTTAGCTGCAATAAAATTAACAAAGTCTTCAATGAGATAGTTATTCCAGTTATAGTTACATTATCTTAAACCCCAATTAGTAAGTTAAACGTAAATATCACTGAGCGTTGAAACATATGAACATTACTTATAATATAATTAAATACAACCAGGATGTTAGAATAATTAAGATAAGTATATTTTGCCTTTTGGAATCATGCCAGATATAAAAAAAAATTAAATACAAAATAAAATTTATATTAAGTGTGAAAATAATTCATTCCGTTCGTTCGTTCGAAGAAGTGCTTCCAAAACCGGTTTTAATAAAAATATTGAACACAATTATAACAAGTTAAGTAGGAAACTTGGCTCATAAAAGCTTATGATGCAATGTGAAGCGAAACTTAAAAGCTCGGGTATTAGATCGTAGTAATTAGTTAAATCAACGCTGCGTAACGACGGACGCGCCTCCGCGAGGCCAAGTACAGTCGCGCACAGCTGTCCAACGAATCCGTGTTTCATGCTACATACAACACTGTACAGTACTTATGAGTATTATTATACAATATAATGTTAATACACACGCAACACGCTTTACTTGCAAGTTTTTTTTAAAAGCACTTCTCTTCACAACGTTACCTTAGTGTGTCCTTATTCACTAATTAATTCTACGTAAAGTTTGGTCGAAAACAGGAATGTGTAAAACATTGACTAGAATTTACTAAAACTTAACGTCGACCTAAATAAATACTACATATTTTAACATTTCAACACGTTACCTACCAAAACTAAACACAACTGTGCTATACAGACTATTTTATATAGAATTCGCTACAGTATGAGATCCTACAATAATTACCTATGATTATACAAACCACACAAAAATAATATGTCCACTTTCATGTAATACAATATTCACACCCTGAAACTTATCTAAAATTAAACAGACATGTGCAGAAATCGAACTCATTTGTCTTTAGGTAGAAAATTACATTAAATAAAACATTTCATGGATTAGGTTTTTTATATCCAATAAACACTCTATAAGTTAATTATTTTTGGAATCAACGGAGATCGAATGTTGAGGACTCGCTTGTAAAAAAAGAGCAGCAAGCGATTCCCGACAAAAGCAAGGAAGATACACATACCTTAAAAACTTTCCTATAATAAATAAAACGAATCTATTCCATAGCAATATTGTACATAAAAATAATTTGAGATCAATGAGCCATCCTACTAAGACTATCCGTATGTGCCATAAAGAAATTTATCTACCTACCACTTTTTGTACACCCAGGTGCGCCGGAAAAAAATATCTACCTGGTACAGACATTACGATTTTTTACTCGATTCACAACAATTTCTTATAGACGAGATCAATTGACTTCATTCTTGTTCGGGAGATATATCAATGCAACATTTGTGACAGTCGACAAAGTTGTACATCGCAACATGCGGCACGGATATATCGGTATCAAAATCGGACGTCTTGAACATCGGTGGGAGTGTTGGGGAGCTGCGTCTGGTCCTGCGAGGGGTGCTTGGCCGGTGGCGCGAGGCGGGCGCGGGGCTCCTGCGGCTGCGTCTCGCGCGCCAGCACGCGCTCCACGTGGCGGGCCACCAGCTCGGCGGCGGCGGGCGGCGTGCGCGTCACGTCGCACAGCTCGCTCACCGACATCCTCACGCGCAGGCCCCGCGCGGCCGCCGTGATGCACGCTGCGGCGATGAGCGACGGCGGCACTAGCAGAAATTCGGTCTCTGTTCACAAAATATAACACATTCAAATTAATTCCACATTATCTCTATACTACATTATACTATACTCTATACGTATGAAATATTTTCCGAGCATTATACCTACCGCTTGCGTGGTTGTTTTTTATAAAGCTGTTTTATATTTAGTCTGACCGACACGAACGCGGCGCAGGTAAGACGCATCTGTTGCGAGATAATAATCCACTGCGGACAGGTGGCCAAACACCTTGCATCTCGAGCGTCTTTGCAACTTTGTTTATATCGCATAAGACGAAATACATTTACAATTTGACCTCGAGAGATGCATCTGATGCCGATTGAACTTAATATACAGTTAGTACTTAAACACCGAGATGAAAACGAAATTGATCGAATAAAAGCGTGCAAAACATCATGCCGATACATTTGCACAATGCTAACGCGTTGCGTATTGTTGTTGTTAAGAATGAGGAAGGAGAAGGAACAGCTGCGAGATTTGTGCACACCGTTCAGTCCGCATCTTTGTGCTTACCTGCCCCAGGACAATGGAGCCCGAATAATGGCAATTTATATCTTACGTCTTCTAAGTGAGAG
Organism: Passova gellias; assembly: GCA_018249975.1. Lineage (NCBI taxonomy): Eukaryota > Metazoa > Arthropoda > Insecta > Lepidoptera > Hesperiidae > Passova > Passova gellias. The sequence continues at coordinate 2,850 of DWUN01001897.1, read as the reverse complement.
CGCAGCTGCAATTTCGCTAGCGACGAAAGAAGGACCCTATTGTTAGCCTTGAAATTTTATATGTATGTCGCCGAGCCAATCTTACATACTCGGACCGTTACTTTCTATAGCGTTTGTGGAGAAAATATGACGAAACTGAAAATTCGGAAATACATCGTACTTCTAACTTATTTAGTTAGTGTGTATGTTCATCGAAAACATCGAGACCAATCAAAAGAAAACCAACAGAAATATATTGATGATGAAATAAAATCAATGAAGCAAAACAACATGATACACTTGGAATAAAGTCATATTGGGTGTAGGCAAGCCAAATGTGCGACCACGCGGCAGATGTGACGACACCTGGCACGACCCTTCCGTTCGCTGCCTCCATGCGAAGCACAAGCGTGGGGTCACTGCCCACCTACACCCTTCCTTAGTACTATCGTGCCCTTACAAGTTTCTTCACGCTAGCTATTTTCTTCAAAGAAAAAGTGCAAACTTAACACGCGAACGCGTCGTAACTCTAATCAGAAAAAGCGCCCGACGATTACACAGTTACTTCAAGGGAGACGATCGTTCGATAAAAAATAAGTTCGTTATAGCCATGTATTACAAATTAATCTATGCCCCAAGGAAATCGAATCCGAGAAATTAACGTTCGCTAACGTTTTCCTAGACATTGTATAAAATAGCTAAAATACCTATTAAAATTGACATGGTCCACATTGATAGTATTGAATGTGATTAGATTAATATGACGTTTATGATTAAAGTAATTTTGAACAACACCGAAGTGATTCAATAAATCAGTAATCAGTCATCACTATAGATAGTTTGGATTTCTCAAAGCAACGGAATTGTGTGACAAGCGAGCTTATCGAAAATCCGAAACTATAGCGGCTCTCATATCGGCCGTAATCAGTACGCGGGGGCAGCAGAGCGGCGCGATCCGTTGCGCGACAGGTCGGCTGTCAGTTGGAGCCGCCATCTGCTGAACCACGCGCCAAGGGGCCCGTCGCCTAAGACTACGCCCTCGTCTTGCCCGTCTAATTGCCACACCAAATGAACTACTGGTTCTAACTGTCTCCAGGAGCCGTTAAGTTCCGTTTTGTAAAAACCTGTTGCGCCCCAATGGTGAATCCTCGTGCACATGCAGAGTGCAAGGGTCGCAAATATAATAGTTAATCGTGCAAAACTATTTTTTGTTACAAACAAACAAGTTTATTATACATGCTATCTGCTTCTCCAGACACAAGAAAATATGTTAAGACTTAGGTTGGTATATTATTGAGTAACACGTAGACATTTTATATGTACTTAACTTATTCTCAGGAAAAGAATGGAATTAATTAATTAATCCTTAGTAAGGTTTGATTCTAAAATTTCATATTACGAAAATAATATAAGTAAAAAAAACCGTAATTGAGTTTTGAGAAATAAGATCGGAAGGGCTGGAATGGAAATATGAGTTAGTTCGGAACTCCTTTAAGCATTGTACAGAGATTTAAGAAGCCGAAGGTAGCTAAATGTCGTGTTAGATAGCTTAGGGTCGGGTCGCCAGGTGCACGTCGAGACGGTCTTTGTTAAGGGTCCCTTGTCGCGAGGTCGGGACAGCCCGAAGCCTAACAACAATGGCCGCGGGACGTCTTCGAGCATTGTCGGCGAGCGCCAGCTAAGCCGGCGCGGTCGCTCCCCTATGCCCATACTACCACCGCGACCGTGACACGGTTAATTTTAAAAGAAAATTAAATATAAAGCACCAATTTTGCCGAACGCTTACGAGTCGGTTCTTGCGTAAATCTTAACATGTTTTTCGTAGACTACAAACCGACGACAGATCGCAGCACTATCCTATGGGTGTTGCTATGGAATACGAAAATGGAATAGGAATATACCAGTCCGATATATTTGCAGTCAGCAAATTGTAAGAGACAAGTAAATACTTTGTTATTGAATATAGCTGTTAATTAGGTCCAAGATACGACAGTAATATCAAACCTATGAAAATAATTCCGGATCATTAGGCACTTCTAAAATTACATAAACGTATAAATAAGAAATGAAGTCGGCGTTTAAGACGGACAACAGTTCAGGGTTCAAGCAGTGTTATTAACCTATTCACACCTCGAGTAATGCGAGATCAGTTACCAACAATTAAGCCCCTTCCGTTTCCGTTTATAAACTAACCTATTACTTGCACGATTTTAACGTTAAATTTGCCGTAATACAATATAGAACGTAATTATATTATTGTTACCGATTACAAATATGGAACTGGCACATTATTTACTCAAGACAACACCAGATAACTCATGAAACTCATGAAATATTGAAATAAATGTTTCATAAGTTTTGAAATACATCAAAACTGAAATACTAAAAAACATATTAAAATCAAGATAAAAAGATAATGGTAAACAAGAAGAGATAACGACATTATGGTAATAATAACCAATTTTAAAAGTTAAATTTATCTACATTGCACCGAGTTACTTTAAAACATATATACCTACTCAGATTATATGAATAATGACATGTGTGTAAAATGTGGGTGTGTGTAAGAAAGATATAACTTGTTTAAGTAAATAACGACCTGAGTCCTATAAAAATGTTCATGATAGAAAGCAAAGGATACTATTTATTTATACGTCAATTGCCACGACTCTATTATTTTAACTCACTGGAAGCCAACAACTGCCGCCGCTTTACGCCGGGACACATGGCGTCGATTCCATAAATCAGATCGTTTTCAGATAAAATCGTGGCACCAATCTACGAACAGACATCTGGACTGATATCAGACGCAGTTACGAGCTGACGGCTACCTACACTGTATTTATATGTAACTACTATCTATTACATTTC
>DWUN01001896.1:0-15214 GCA_018249975.1 Passova gellias | reverse complement strand
ACTAGCTCACCTGGCAAACGTTGTTCTGCCATATAAATTATTTTTTATTGCTGCTCCTCTCCTATTCATCTTAGCGTGAAGTTATATAGCCTAGAGCCTTCCTCGATAAATGAGCTATCTAACACTGAAGAAATTTTTCACATCGGACCAATATTTCCTCACATTAGCGCGGTCAAACAATCAAACAACCAAACATTCAAACAAACTCTTCAGCTTTATATTATTAGTATAGATGACAACTTTCATATAGCACTTTATACTGGAGGCTATACAATTAAATTATAATCAGATAATTTAATAGAAAAACTTGCAATTGAGAAACTATTAGCAAATCCAGACTGTCCAAAAAATATATATTTTATAGGCACCTTTGCATTAAGAGTATTAGTCACAAATCACCTATTTTGTCTTATAAAAATTATCCATTGCCAATTTATGTAGTACTAATTTTCATGTACTTAATTATATATTTACTGAAATACCGTTAAGTTGCAAATAAAAAAGGCAAAAATCTAGTTAACAGAGTAATTTTATTATTACTTTTAGTTACAGCGGTTTCATCTGTGTTAATTAGTGGGTGAGTCAGTCAATCAATCACCTTCTTCTTAAATAGAAATAATTTTACTCTTTTTTTTCTGGCAACATCTTTTTCTCAATTATTATTTAATTTGGTGTGCATAAATATATAATGCTGTAATGCTGAATATTGAAGCGTTAGATTATTACACTTACATTAGAGAAATGAGTATATCTCCTTATTATAATTGCAAGCTAATCATATGAGTCTGTCTAGCCTTCTTCGTAAAGCAAGACTATTGTAGAGTTGCGCCTCAGATCCGCTAAATTCGCGCCGCAAAACCGCAGTTGGCGCTTTATGTGGTGCCAGTTGTGTAATCTACTTAGTTCTTTCCTTGTTAAAGGTTGAGCTTGCATTGTTTTAACTGTAACTGAGAATCTAAAAGCACTTAACTACTAACCAAACTTGCAATGGATATTTTGGTGAATGGTATTTTATTAATTGTTGCGCCACAAATATAGCTAGCAATTGTACATTATTCTAAATTTATTTTATAGTTTGTTAATAAACTGAAATATCGGGAACCCGAACTCACAATACACTTTGTGTCTAACCTCACACACAACATGAACTTCAGATCAATTACAGATGCATTGCTGCCCCTGAGGACTAAATTGGATCACATCGTGTTTATATGTGTCTACCTATCACATTATTATACAACAGGAGCAATACACCGTTAGGGCAGCCGTAAATGAGGTTTATAACTTTTAATAAGAATGTATTCAAATTATCTACAATAGGAGCATCTGTAGATTTCGAATTCAAAATAGAAGGAATATACTTCGTATATCTCTTGGAAAATACGTACATTCGAACAGGATATAGTCCCGTTCTAGTGTTTACAAGTGTATTTTCTTTCATGGAATTGTTCTCGTGTCCTAAAATCTCGGTGTATTTTCTCCTTTATTCCGTTACTAACAATTTCCAACGTGGAGACGAATCAAAGAAAGCTTTCCAATGAGTGCAATTCTTTGTTCCGTTTAAAACTATTGTTTGATATTTGAAAGAGGGGAAAAAGGGCGCCCTATTGAACCATGAATCAATGGGCGGATCTCGATTTAGAAGATCCATTTGAAGTGGAATAATTTTCTTTTCGGAAATCTCTGTGAAGCAAAATGAACTCGCACTGTATGTATATTTGCATAGAGCGTGTAGAGAAACGTTTAAGTAGAAAGTCCAGCTAAATGCCGGAATGTAAGAGTGCTTTTTGCTTTGTTACACAACAGTAACTATAGTATGAAAGGAAATGATTTTCCATTTCTCTTGCTCCGAGGTCGCAGTACGACGCATTTTGTCTTAAGGTGCAGTTATAGAGAATTACGAGTACTAGATACTGTTTGACAATGGGTTATTGGTCGTGTTTTTATCATAAGACCCCAAATTTTGCTTTGTAAATTGAAACGCTTAAAATAATATAACTACGTTTGTCGAAATTAACATATATATTTGCATTGTATGTACACATTGCAAGAATACTAAAGTTTCACAAAGGACGCACTTTGCAGTTTTACGAAATAACAACTGACTATCGACCGATGACTGGTCAAATAGCTAAAGCACAAATATGTAATTTATTTATTTACAACAGTATATATGCAAACATTACAGATTATCATCCAAGTCATTTACAATGTCTGTACGAATCTTTCTGCTGTTCTACCAGATACAGCAGGCGTTGACGCAAATAGATCCAAACTTGTAGTTCCAAACCAGAACACCATTAAGCAGAGTCAATGCGTGAATGAGCGGCGACTCCTTTGCCATCACCATTTTACAACCGGGGACTGCAAACAGTGTATGTCTGCAAACATGTGCATTGAGCATATTAAGGAACATTCAAAGATCATTTCTAGCTCTATGGGGTTCAAAATCCTCCCTAAACAGAGAATAGACTGGCGGTCGGTATGTATGTATATAATCGTACCCACGGTTAAGAATACGTCCACTGCTACAACATTCTCCAATGCTCATTTCAGACAGGTGCCAACCGTCATATTGTTTCTAACATATTGCTAACTTAGCAATCCAGTAACTTTTGGGAAATCTTATTCCTACATTTTCACTGTGTTATTCACGACATATATCCTCTGTATAGATTCACGAGACTTTTGTTATGGATTTATGAAAAAATACGAAAAAAAGATAAGAAAATTGCTAAGATTTGAAAGATCATAGTTACCATGTAAATATATATATGGATATAGTGTTAGAACATCAGTGTAAGGACACTGAAGGCTGTGGAATAGAAGCAGTTCTTAAGCGGTTATTGTATAATTATTTGTGTTGATTTCAAATGTATTGGATGTAAGTTTTAAGGTGAAATAAAACATTACACACAACGTATCCTTAAGCTTCCATAGTAATAAAATTACATAGAAAATTCCTAGGCTATAATTTATATTTCAATTGTAAAACTTTTTTGCAAAGACCCAATTTTATAGTGGTTTACAAAATATATATAATACGCATACACGTACGTTTACAAACTTAAAACTTTGTGTTTTTAAAGTAAATAAAAATGATTGAGTTTTATTTTTGAAAAATAACAATCCACGTGCGTATTATGATAGCTGATGGTGACAATAACGCTCGAGGAAATGCGAGAGGCGACCTAGGGGAACTGCGTCCAGGTATCTCCATTATTGCGTCCAGTGGCACATTACTTTCAGTACAATGGACGCAGCAAGAAATAAACGAATGCCTGCAAAAAGGACACACTCAAAGTTCTTTATTTCAAGGGATTGTACCAGCAAAGTGCGGTTTAATTGCATAGTGGAACTTTCACAGTTGCACACTTTTATTTGCTCTCGATGAATTTAGATTCGATTTCTTCAGCGCGCCGCGCCGAGCCCGCTTCAGAAATAATATAAGAATCGATGCAATTTCCTCCGCGTCGTAAGTAGTTTTTATAGCAACAGTTTTAAACTACGATACTTAATTTAAACTTGGTTAGGTATGTATCGGAGCGTGTTTTTAAATGAATCCAATGTACTCCGGAAACATTGTTAGAGCAGTCTGTGTTGGGAGTTGTTTAAAGTAGCAATTGTTTTTGGTTCAGCGTTTGTCGAGTACGTACCTACTCTTGTTTTCAGCAGACGGCGAAGAAGGAAGGTGGGGAGCGCGGGAGATTCGCTTCCGCTTCCGCTGGCCGCCCGCTTATCGCACGCCCACACTACTCACCTACGCCCTCCCTAGAGACAATAGAGAGCCAATAAAAGTTTTATCATCCACTATGATTTTGGTAACATTTTGCGAGATGAATTCTATTAAAATTTTATTTTATTTGGACAGTTTCGACAAATTCTTGCACTTTATTGAGTTTCAGCTACGGTTTACTGCGTTAGCGTTAAGGAATTTCTCGTCGGCCCTGTTCATTCTTCTTCTCTTTGGCGATTATACGAAATATTTTTTTGTTCCGAAGACAAAGGAATTGAACTGTAAGTATTCAACAGAAAACATAATTTATTCGTCAGCTTTATAGATGTTAAAATTCAGTCGTTTACTGGGATTTAGTCTGTTTTGTTAATGCTAATCCGGCACCGCTTAGGATACCTATACACGTAACTAAAATCATAAATAACATAGGGTATTACGGAGATTATCTTTTGGCCGCGTAGGATACCCTTAATGGTACATATTCGATACATACGTAAATGTTCCAAACTCTGTATGAAATACGGCGGACAGGTCGAGAGAGTTTTATACATCACATTTGAAATACGATGGACTTTCTTGTCTACGAAACGAAGTTTTTCTTCACAAAGAAAACATTTTACCTGTTTATATTTTGGGCGTTTGCGGAGGAGGTACTGCAGTAGTTAGGGGTTGGGGGTTGAGATAAGAATCAAATAGATGTTGTTTCGCTGCATAGAACTCTGTCGCGTAGAACATATGCAAGTGGGGACAAATGGTGTCAACATCTTGACATTTGCCACTGAGAAATTGAGATTGAAGCATAGATTATACAGAATTTACACATTTACGTTTACAATAAATATACGTGACCATACATATAAACGCACTCTAAATGTATAAAATATCGGTAATGGCTGCATTAAGTAGGTACTACTGTTATTTAATTAACTGCAATGTTTAATTTCATCTTAACTTGCGAAATATATAAACACAAGTGTGTAAGGTATGGCACCCGCAAACAGCGTTCGTGGTATTTCATCAGTTCAACACATTTTTCCCATGAATCTGAGTAAAACATTTTAATAGCCTTAATTCGTTCGGACGCGTTACAATAAAAACATGTAACGGAATTCATTTAATGTAAAGTCAAAATACATTTTAAACCTTTGTGAAATACAAACACATGAAAACGTGCTGGGCAAGTGTTCGTAACAACATAAAATATTTCTGGTAATATTGTGGTTACCTGTGACAAGCAGTTGTGCGGTATTTCCAAAGAGATTTTTGCAAATAATTGCTTTTGTATTGTATTCCCGTTTTAAATGTGTGCGTGTGCCGGCGACGAGAGAGTCGCGCCGTAGTTTTGTTTTAAAAAATTGTAATGGAGTGGACAGTGTGGTTTCATTTGTAACGAACAGTCTATCGTGCGTGGTTCGCGTATATTTTTTGTGAGCGTAACATTTAAATATCCAAGACTATCGGAACGCGGCACACATTTCACCTGAAGCATGTTTCGACTGATGTAACAGTCACGAAACGTATTTTGGCAGAGCGATAAGGAAATGACACAAAGAAAACAAACTACCGTCTGGTTCGGCCGAAAATTTGTGAGGGAGGAAACGCGAGAAGGCGCGGGCGACGATAGCGGATGTCAAAGTTATTGGAACGATGTCAGAGATCGCTCGCAACGGATATCTATCTACCTTTGCACTGTTTCCTTGCTCATAGGTATCGCTGCCAGTAAAATTATTATTACGGCTCTGGCGACACTGGCCGCGGTATTTTGTGTTGTAAATTATATTTACGTCTTCCACGCTTGTACAATAAACTCGAGATAAAAAATGCTTTGGTGTAATACTTAAAGGTGTGTTTCAGACTAGCTTCTGGAAGACTATACCTGATTTTATATAGCTTCTATCTAGCGGTTACAGTGACTATTTAAGATGATAGAACAAAGATATTACCGATAAGGTTTTACTAAGCTATTGTTACTTATTTTAAACGAAACTCTTTTAACACTGTGCAGATAAAATCTTTCACCTGATTAAGAAATCCAATATGGTTGACGCTTCCCACAGGTTGTACGGGCACGCCGCGAGAACGCGATTGACGCATTATCTTTTTGTCTTCGCACAGGCTTCCAGCGATTTCTATGGGCGACCCATTTAATTTAACGGACAATGTACAGTGCAGAGGAGCGATTTGTCAAGGGAATGAATTTCAACAAAGGGCTTATTCATTTGAATGGCAACTTGTTGTACGCGACCGTTTTAATTTCATAAGTCGTTTATCATAATCAAGGGTGGGAGGGGGTGTCCACAACCCGTGTCACTGTCTCCACGATTGCGTTGAAGGAGACGTAACATACCCTCGGACAATGCGGATATTTTGAACGTGGACTGTTTAATGCGTCCGTGATGTATGCCCACTTTACGTCAAGATACCCTTCTGTTAATATTGTATATCCGAAATTTGATAAAAGCTTTCATCGTTCATTATCACACTATTGTAATTTCGTTTTATCAGTTCCACTCTTGTCAACGTTAAGATTTCTAACATTTATATTTTAAAGCAAATTGTCTTTGTAAATAAAGTGCTTTATTACAAAAACTATCTACATATGTACTGAATTTATTTAAGTTTCACTTCTTAATTTTATGTTAAGTTGCCATAATTAATTTTTAATTAATACTTAATTCGTCGTGGACCACAATACATCACCTAGTGTCCGATGCCAATGATTGTTGTCTTGCAGCAATTGCAACACGCGACATGCTAACTTACAGCGCCATCTATTGGAAATTTTGGAACTTATGAAAAATTTCCTTTGTCCTAAAAAACGTTTCATTTTAAACAAAACAATATTGAGATTACCATTTTTTTTAATATTAAAATTTTTATCTTCACAAACTTGTCGACCGTGCCTTTTTTAATTCGTAATGGTTTTAGCAATTTGCAGTTTTATTGTTCACTATTCACTATCACTATTTGAGACAAAAACTATCCGATCTTTCGAGTTGGACCATATTACATACAATCTGCAAAATTTCATTACGATCGGTTGTGTTATGAAAGTTGCTCTATTTCGTTATTGTTGCATAACGTTAATTAAATATATAATATTAGCGGTTTAATTAATTCCCCTATGTTGCTCGGTTGGTACAAGCTTTCCTCGCAATTAAGCTCAAAAGTTTCGCAGAGAAGCACGAAATAGACTGTAAATATGTAAACACTCAAAACTGCGATTGTCTGTTATCAGAATTCCATAAGCAGATTCGTTTGAGGGTTGGAATTATCCTCTTGAGTCAATTAGCCGCTGCGCGTAAAGCCAGTTAGGCGTGTTTGGTTTAGCGAAAGCTCGCTTTAAGCTCGTGTTGCTCAGTACAGGCGCTTCAAAATACGCACTGCAAATATTACACATTTGAGTTGTATGTAGAGTTTGATTGGGTGCTGTATTTAGCATAAAATACAGCTAAATAACAGCATAGGCTGAGGGCGCCCCCTTTTTGCCAATATACTGCACTTATGTCTTCTCTGAATGTTTTGTTTTTGTTTTATTATTTTTTTATTTTATTTGTTAATTCAGTATGTGGGCAAAATAACGATTTCTTTCTTTCTTTAGATCATTACGGAATATCTATTTTATTAGTTTATGCCTTTTATACGCAAGTGTTTCTGGTTCGTGTGGGTTGTAACAGTAACCTTGAGATGCAACCCTCGTATCCCACTGTTGGGCATAGATTCATACTCCATCATGCTGCTGCTGCTCAATTTCAAGTGACCGTAATAAGAAAAATATTAATTCGAAAATCCTTACTTAGACCATAACTATAATGAAAGTGTATCTCCTTGATCGTTTCTGTATTAAAATTAAATTAGTACTGTTTCCAATACGCCTCTGAGTTTGTTGAATGGATGGATATTAATAACTAAATTTACATTAATAACAAAACAATTAATGCAAGCGTTTTGAATATTATACGCAGATTAAGCAAATTATTAAGTTAGTATAGTTTTGGTCGCCTAGTAACACACAGTGGGCAATGGAGAAGTATCTTCTTAAGAAATGTATTTTGATTATGGCAGGTATGTGTCCATACTATTCGAAGTTAGTAATAAAATTATTACGAATTTGTTTTCCATAATATTTCGTTACAGTTTCACTATATCGTCACCATAAAACAAAACTTTAAAAGTAGAACATAGACGAAAATAATAAAATACATTTTCATATCAAAAGAATTTTAAGCTTTATGTCAATGCGTAGAATATACTGCTGATTTTTCCGAAAATAGATGTGCGATTTTATGTGCGACATTTTTTTCCAAACTAGCGTCGTCCGTACGAAGAATATTACGTTCAGTAAATAAGTTTGGATACATTCTGGTGAAACCTTTCAGTTTTGTGTTCGCTCTGTTTAACGTAGCAACGGCAACGTCGCATTGTAGACAATATTAGTATAGATTAATAGCGAACTGGTCCTTTCTATTACAGGAGAGTTCGAGCCATCCGTGGCTTGTTAAATAGCAGGTGCGGGCTCGCATTTCTAATCTAATACGCTCCGTTCGATGTCCATACCGAATGCAATCCTCGACTGTATAGCGCTGGCAACTATGACCATTTCCATTACACCTATCAAGGTACGTACCTGCCCGACAGTGACTAACCACCCGTGCAGCGGTTTCAATATGTTACAGCAGCGATTCTGTTTTAGAATATAAATTAACCGAGTTTAAATCAACCTCGCCGGACCGTTTCAATGCTGTTCGGAAGTAAATGCAGTGCTACTTGATAATTCTATTCCGCGAATGTTGTCCGTTGTCAACAAGGCGATTTGCATTCACTATTATTACCTAATGATTGGGCGCTTGCGAACTTTGATATTGTGGATGAAATTGCGCATTTTCTATTCCCGTAAGTGCATAGACGGTCACGAACGGTCAGGTTTATGGCAAACGAAATTGATAAACGGTTAACGAAATTAATGTAATTTGATGCGGTTAGAAACATTTGAATTTGTTCAAAAAAAACTGTCAAATGGTTCTACTGTTAAATTATAGCCAATTATCAGTAGTAATTACGAGTATATTAGGATGGATATGGATTTTGTAATAGTGTTCATGGTTATATGTGAAAATTGCGAATTTCTTTGCAGTTGAAGTGTAGAAACAATAGATTGTCTACAAAAAAATTGAGCCTGAACATTTTTCTGCTTTAAATTGTATGAATAGATTATATTGAACTGCTTCAGCTTTCAAAATAAATTCCAATAACGAATGTCTAAATAATCAAAGACAATCAGAATATTGCATGGTTTTTTTGTAGGTTTTAATAAAAAATGTGTTTTCGCATACATTCTGACATTGTGTCATAAAAGTTAGGTTTATTTTCTAAAACGGCAGCCGTCGTGAGTTATCAGGGAATCATAAGGTCGATTCCGTAGCAAGTGGCACGCAATCTATTATCTCTCGCAGACGTCGCGGCGATCGAAATCTAAATAATAAAGATCGTGGACCATCCCCTCCGCAGGGTAGGCTTAGCCGTACGAAATTGGTGTAATAAAAGAGGAATGCCCGCAAAAGTTTCGCAATAAAGCCAACAAGTATCGACTGTTAAGAAGTAAAGAGTTCTCGAGTATAATGGCCCATGTACATAAGTCGCGGTTATTTATACTAGTTTAAACTTTGTAGTGATTCCGCCCGGTGCCGGCCGCGGTTCAGAGGAATTGGCGCAATAAGTGAAATGTTTTTATTTATTCACGAACGCGCTCACGCTTAGTGTTTTTGCGTATTGGATTTTTTTAGACCGCAATGAGAAATGGCTGAGCCGGTCGGATCGAGAATATTCGGAATGTTTTTTTCGTCTGTTTTATAGAGATGGCAAGCGTGCACGCCAGTTAATGTTAAGTGTTCGTCATGGGCATAAGACATCTGAATGTATCACTCATAAGGCTAGTTGAGATCAATCAATAATGCGTATGAACTCTGATTACTGAAATGGAGCGTTTTGTGCGATGGACTAAGTTAGTGAAATATTGCTTTCTAGAATCAAAAATGGATTCAGTTAGAAGAACAGACTGCTAAAGCGTAGGTTGTGGGTTCTATTCCGGCCGAATTCAAACATTTGTGTGACTATTTTGTGTGCATATTTGTTTGTTCTAGGTGAATAAAAATATATATGTAGGTATTATATACTATGATTATCAGCTGTCCGGTTACCAAAACATGGGCAATTAGCAGCCTTATTTACAAGCAGCTAATCGTCTTTGAAATTGTTATAGTTATTATTATTATATATTATTATACTTGAAATCCTTATTATAACGCAGGACGCTTTCTGTACGCGCTTGTTTGTTCAACATCTAATTCAAGATCTAATCTTCACAAAATTCCCCCGCGGACGACGCTATATGTATTTTACTGAATAGTGGTCGAAGCTTAAGAGCTCATAACGTCCGAGATACGTCATAACAGTATAAAAATTTCATATCTTTCTTTATTCTGGGACTGATTTCATCTTTGAAGTCGAGCGGCGCGTCCTATTCGATGTCAGCGGGCTCCTCTTAAATTTCGCGCAAAACTTGAAATTTGTGTTTGCAAATTTTGTTTTGCAACGTAAAAATCAAAGTTTATAATACATATTAAGTCAAATTTACGTCAGGATATCAGACTTCACTGAACCTGTGACGCGGGAGTACTAAAATACTTTTTAAGTGAAGACCGTTGGAGAGACACATAAAAGTGCGAGGAACAATATTCCGGTTTGCAATTTCAATATTGCTAATTATGAAAGCGAGATCAATTCATGTGATTAATATAATAAGTATTACTGTAACTCTTAAAATTAGGTGATGTACAATTAGGTTATTTAATAATGTTATTAGTGCTTTCTCTCAATGTCGGTATACGCGATCAGTTAATTATTCAAGGTGTAATCAATTCCAAGACACAATATCTTTTTGAGGCGAAACAAATAGACGCGAAGACGCTCTGCCAGCGTTCGTGAGAGATGTTGGAGTATTAGTCTGTAATGGGAACCAATAGACAAATTATGGGGCTCATGTAACCTTAGGTGTTTTGTGCAGTCGTTTTGTGAGCGTTCCGCGTAAAATAATTACACAGCGGCCGTGACGTATGGCTGCTATTTAAGGTGGTCTAAGAGCGATCGAGGCGATAAACTCTCGCAATTAAAGCATTCGAACCCGACGCACGCTCTCTTTGTACTATTCGTAATGGAGATTTGTACTCTTGCGACATTCACTTTGGTATGTCTATTTACATTCAGATATTAATCCTCGTAGCTACTTGTGTTCGCTTCAAATAGTTTTCTACTTAACCTGTAACACAGGTCAGGAACGTGCACAGAAGTGTGCTAAAAGACTTTGGAATATCCATTTCCAATCAAAGATCTGACTTCGTTGATTTTTGAATTAAATAGTAAATTGATCGACAATAAATTGTCTGTTAGATGCAAATTCCCATATACTCGTATACGACATATACAATAATAATTATTATTATAAAAGTAGATGTAAATTTTGCAACTTATATAACGTAGAGCAGTGTTCATTTACAACAACAACAAAAATCGGTTACCCATAATTGTACGTACATTATGCCTTTATATGTGCGTACGCAGTAAATTCCCGTCTAGATATTGGTCAATTAGGTAAATAACTGTAGGGACCCGCTCAGACCCTTAGTAATGAGCGCCGTCGGCTGAATTTAGTGAGGTCTACATATTTCGTTGAGCTATTTACTTAGTACACACCTGAAGGCGTAAAGAGTATTTTACAACAATTTATACTCTATATGATACAGTAATGAAAATCATTGGCAGACTTGAATAATTAATAGACTTGTTCTTCTGGGTATAGGCCGGATTATATTTTAGAAAGATTTTTAGCATCGAAAAGTATAAACGTATGCCAGCACATCAAAATATTGATAACAAGAAGAATACCAAATGGCGCAAATAGATATTCGCTGGTATTCAGGCACTTTTTAAAATCGGACATTCGAATCTTTGGAAACTAGTGATGTGTGAGTAAACATACACCCACACATATTACTCCGCACATATTTGTCACTTGTCGCTACGAAAATTAATGTCCTATTTTAAAACACACGTAGTTGTATTTATTTAGCTGTACAAAGTTACGACAGTACATTTCTTAGGATGTTGAAAACGTTATATTTATTGCGAATCATTTTTTACCGAACAAAATTGTCTATAGTTTTTATGATTTCATATTCTTTTATTTTGACATAAATCTCTATTAAAATTAGATTATAAATTTACTCTTTTTTTTTAATTTAACATGTGTGCTATAGTTCAATTTTAAAATATCATATAAAGCGAACATAAGGCTGTTTGTTCGTGGAATTGTTCACAGAATCCTGTATGGGACGCGATTGGCCTTAGAGATAAATCGTACTGGAAAATTACTGAATGTTGTATGAACAGTTTTAGTTACCGATAACGCTTTTATCTAACGCTCTTTTACAAAGTCGCTACTAAATGTTGAATAAAAATAGAGAGTAAAGGAATCTCTTGTGTTGTTATGTATATAGCACACACAAAAGTCGTGCAATGACCATAATGTATAATGTAGGATAAGAATGACGTTTGAAATTCCACATAATGCGTGGCTAACTTGAGGACTCCATTGAAACACGCATTACGCTATGCGGCAAAACTAATGTAACGCGTTATATGCCCATACTTCTACAAAGTCCCTAATGTCTAATTACAATAGCGTTGCCATCCCAATCACTCCATTGAAACAAGTACCTACTGCGAAATTGCAAAATTAAGATGCATATTAATGACTTTACCAAATTGTTACAGATGCATTGCTGATTGGAGGATTGTATTGAAACATGTGTTTGTGTATTTGTGGCAAAACAAATGCGATGTGGTATAGGCCGTTTTTTTTAAATATCTACAATATCTGTAATAATACGAGTAATGACGTTTTTAACTCGCCCCATATGCGTCGCTAACTCGAGGACTTTATTGAAACACGTATTTTGGTTTACGGCAAATTTTATTTAACAGTGCTGCTATATGGAATCAATTGTATAAATACTAATTACTGATATAACTAACTCTAATAAAATTTTAGAAGAGTTTAATTCTGTACATTGAATAAAAAGTAAAAAATAACCTTAGGGGTCTTCATACAAGTAACTCAAGCCAAAAAAAATTATTTTGAAATTTTTGTCTGTCTATCTGTTGTCCGGCTTTCGAGCAAAAACTACTTCACGGATTTTGATGAAACTTTCTTTGTTATATAGCTATTAGTCCTCGGCAACAAATAGGCTATAATTTATTTTGAAATACTTCAAATGCTGCCCAAAGTCAGTATTCCATGCAGACGAAGTCGCGGGCAAAAGCTACTTAGAAATATAAATTAACAGTGCTACAGCTCTTTTAGGGTAGGTGAAGCTGGGCAGGCTATTGTGTAAAGTCTGATAAAACACTAAAATCATTCTTGTTTTTGAGGCAATAATAATAAGAAACGCTTTTAGTAATGAGAAAATTTACCTTTCTTTTCAAGCAGTCATAAAAATAAGATTAAGATCGTCTTAATGTACAAATGGTATTAATGTCATAATGCTTTAAGTTTCTATGTTACGACAAATTGGAAAGTTTCAAGAGCAGCGGTGTGCCAATAGAATCAAAAAAGTTAATTGAACAACGGTGAGTTGGGCTCACACAACTATGTTCTGTACGCATTGTTTGCATTTTCATCATGTTTTATCAGAAAATACCATTTGAAGTGTTAATTTTCTCCTCTTATTCATTCAAACACAATGCGTTTTTTTATAGTTTGCCTGCGTTTTTTGACACTTGTTAAAAAAAAAATTACAAAAAATCTTCGCCCACATGTTGGTTTTGGGTTTCGTGGCACGCACGTCTGAGTTTAAAAAGTTTTAAAATTACCTATCAACTTATTACTTACTTATGAGTGTAGAAATCTCAGCCGTGCTGGTTTCCTCACGATACTTTTCATCACCATTATTGTGAACGATATTGCAACAAGTCAATGGTCAGAGACACAGTAAGAATCCAGAGCCCCGGAGTAGACTGAACTTCTAATCGCTAGATTATCGCGGCTTTAATTGATACATACGTATTATTACAGGAGGTCATTCAATAGTGACACAAAAGGTTGGAAGTCAATTGATTTCATAAGAAAGCCTTCGATATTTTCAATTTTATTACGGAACGCTGCAATATTAAAAATGACTATGACATCGCATGTCTGACTGATGCCAAGCAGGAACCAGGTCAATATCAACTTCAGAAGATAGAATTTTATTTACACTGCGTATATGAAACTTTAGGTGGAAAAGTTTCTCCATATCTTTATTGTTGCGAATGAACTAAAGACATTTTAAGAAAATTGCATTGTCTCAATTTATATTGTGCTCCATGTTGCATTATTGAATTAGCTTTGCCGTTATACACATATAGCATCTTGCATTGTTGTTTATAGATAGATAGATAGAGATCTTTCAAGGTTATTAATTCTATTATTCCATACAATTCTATACAAATGGAGAAGGTGCAGGGGTGGCATAATGCGCCAACAATGAATAGAGTTTTTTTATTACACCCAGACATAGAACACACAAATGTGGCTAGCACACATATTTTCTTCCCGAATGGAAATCGAACCTACGACCTTTGGTTCAACTGGTACGTTCTTTAACACTAGACTAAGAGGTCAAGTCCGCAGATTAAACACATTTTTATTTATGTAAAGGCCAATTCACACTTGGCCATCGTAGTGGACAATGGCCAAAAATCTTAACCTATGAGAAAAGACCCTGGTTCAAAAAAAGTTAATATTGCAGTGTGCAGTACTTGGTTGTGGTTCAAATCTATAGGGCGTATCCTTTTTCTACTGTTTTGTGCATTGAGAAATTACAGTTAATAATAAAAATTCGGAGTATGTAATAGCGAGGATAGCAGATATATGTACGTGTTTGTTAGATATTTGGACCGATAACGGCGATCAAGGAAGTCGAAGGGTAAAGCTGCGTGGGTCGATCAGAGGAATCCCTTATAGCTGTTTAAGGGTATCCCATTAAGTCCACTATCGAGATCGTCTCGGATGTAATTAACTTTTGTATGCGTCTACGTAGATTTCGTGTATTTATTTAAGCCCGATCAATGATATTAGGTATTCGTATGTATTACGTCATTCATACAAAAATCACTATCACTACACAGTATAAAACAAAATCGCCTTCCGCTGTCTGTCTCTATATATGCTTAGATCTTTAAAACTACTCAACGGAGTTTAATGCGGTTTTTTTTTATATAATAGATAGAGTGATTCAAGAGGAAGGTTTATATATATAACTAGCTTTTTCCCGCGACTTCGTCCGCGTGAAATAGTGACTTTGCGCACATTTTAATTTTCTAGAATGTACAGCGGTTTATATCTGCATTCATTGGAATAAAAGTATCTTATAAAATAAAAAT
>DWUN01001895.1:0-15218 GCA_018249975.1 Passova gellias | reverse complement strand
TTGTTCCGGCTAATCTCTGGAACGGCTGGACCGATTTTGACGGGACTTTCACTGGCAGATAGCTGATGTAATAAGGAATAACTTAGGCTACTTTTATTTTAAAATTGTATAAAATTATGCGGATGAAGTCGCGGGTACGGCTAGTGTTTTGCCAAATTCGAAAAAGTAACACCGTACATAGTTGTAGGTACCCTCTATATTTGTGTCGTTATTAGCTAGACAAATATTGTAATATTGGAAGCATAGAACCTTATAAATATTTCAAGAATCCGAGCCGTTGAATCGATGTTGGAAAGCTAGTCTGACAGGATTGCGAAAAGATTTAAATATACCTATCAAATATACAGGAATACCCTTTTGAGATTGGTGATATTCATTAGTTTATTTCGCGCAAGTACCTACGCGATTTTTTCTCATTCTGCGCAACCGAAATATAATCGATGTTGCGACGAAAAAGTTAGTAATTGTAAGTAATACGTCATGTTATAAGAAGTGATACTTGTCCGTAAAGTTGGTCCAGTATACAGGGGTCCGCATGGTTGCCGCATCGATATTTCTACGTGTTTGGGATTGCGAGTAGAATCCCTAGGGCCGGGCGGGATCATCGGACAATGCCAAAAAGACAAATCGTCATTGCGATAACTGTAATCTGAGTGTTAGAAACGCTTTTGACCACGAACCTTCCATCCCTGGAATAGGATATGGACCTTATCTTACACGCTCCTTTACAGATGGCCATTTTTCAAAGTGAAACTGACTAAATCGCATGTTAATTCAACGATTTGGTAACCGTATAAATACTAAGTAATCTGAGAGTTGAGACTAAAGCAGAATTATTGTATGGAAAGTATTTGCAATTTATTCATACCTGTTAATGGAACCAGTCACACGATAAAGCCATTAATATCTTATTATATGGAGCAGCTCTTTTTAGTCTGATTAATGTTGTTTTCAAAAATTTGAAACAAAATCCTTCTTTTGTAAGAGACTTTAGAAGATTAGATACTCTGTACTCTTTTGTACAACACTGGCAGGTTACAAATATTCATCAAAGCCGATGGTTCGGCTATAAATTTAAAAATGGAACACCCGCAAACATGAGTTTATTTTTAATAAAATACTTTGTCCAGAAAGAATTTCTTGCCAGTAATGAAATTCATTTGCGCTGTTTTCGCTCTATGATTTAATATGAGTAGAAATATTTGGAAGAAGCAAACATGTTTTAACATTGATTCCTATACTTTCTGTGACTATTCATAATCACTAGCAACAGTTCGAAATTGGTTTATAGTATTTAAAATTGGAAGGGTAAAGCCAGAACATAAGGCACAGACAGTTCTGCTGTCATTTATTTGACACGCATGAAATAACATTTTGTATCTACAGCTCTAGCGAAATCTGGTTTCTTATTTAAATTCAAATTGTTTTATTCATTATACGGCATACATACGCTTTGTGCGCCTTTCGGGCAACGGTAATATGTTAGTACAAAAAGTTTCGTATGAACACACGTATAGAATTATAGCCAACGTTAAAAATATTTATGAAACCGAGCCGCCGATTACGTAAAATTCTACTCACTTATTTTTATTGTCATTATCTGTAAAGGCTCTTCAGTTCTGTTCGAGAACCTGGAATATTTGTCCTAGATTATTCCATCCATTACACTTAAAGGTATACCGCTGGAATTAGGCCTTGTTTAACCGCTTCTCCACCTGGTTCTGGCCTATTATGCGCCTACGATTACTAAATGAGTCAAATGCGGACTGTTAATTATGTGGAAATTCTTATCTAATAACTAGCCTTAAACTAACTAGCGTCTTCGTCCCGCCCCGCCGCTAAAAATGTAATTATTTACGATATCTCCTTAGAAGCCTCAAAAATAACAGTATTTCTCTTTTATATAATGGATGTTATTATACATATAAACCTTCCTCTTGAATCATTTTATCTATTTAAAAAACTGCATCAAAATCCGTTGCGTAGTTTTAAAGATCTACCTAAGCATACATAGGAACAGACAGCGGAAAGCGACTTTGTTTTATACTATGTAGTGGTAGTGATACAGTATAATACACCAAAGTTTTACAAGATCACATCCTAATATTACGAAAGATAATATAACAACGTTAAGGAAGAATTTATTTCCGACCGCTATAC
Organism: Passova gellias; assembly: GCA_018249975.1. Lineage (NCBI taxonomy): Eukaryota > Metazoa > Arthropoda > Insecta > Lepidoptera > Hesperiidae > Passova > Passova gellias. The sequence continues at coordinate 13,058 of DWUN01001895.1, read as the reverse complement.
CTCATTTCGGGAATTCTAGGCTCATAGAGAATGATGCCTTCCCCCTTTCCGCACATTTTGGGTAAGGCCTAAACTGATGTACTTAAGCTCTATATGTGATTTATTTGCGTATGTAATAGCCTACACAAGAACGTTTCATACTGTTTCTACATACATTTTCCTTTTTATGATTTTGTCAAACAAATATACAGTTTCAAACAAATTATATTAATATGCATAGATTGGAATATGTAATAAAAATGTATATTTAAAGCTCAAGTGTTTAAACGTGTATGTAATATTTTTTACCATTTTAAGCTATAAATATATATGTGGATATTTTAAAAAGAACCGAAGTTCTCTTAGTGGAAAATATTATCTTTAGTGTGGCAACACAGCCGCTGTAACACTCGTAGGCGGCCGTTCCAAAGTATTACCAATTTCCTACTCTTAACCTATTTCAAATGCCACCGCTAGCTTTTTTTAAAGAAGCGACTTCGTTAATGGAAAGTTCAAGAAAAGTTCCATCAAGTAAACGTTTACAGTACGAAATAAGTAAAAAAAGCTTACTTGCAATTTTTTAAACAACCTAATTGCTATTGAAATAAATAATTTTATATTTTTTGTTGCAATAAAAGAATAATAATAACTATTTGTGGTAATTAGCAGCTGCGCTCTATTGTTACGTTCTAGATTGCAGTGTTGCATCAATAAACATCCGAACATGACTAGTTCAGAACATGAGGCGTTCCAAGTTAGTCGTGTAAGATCTTGATCACGTACCGACAGTAGGTACATCATACATCCGTACATCGTATAGTCATGTATCAACTGATCTTAGACGGAATTTCAATTTTATTTGACTTAAATACGTGTAGCTTAGACCCTTTGGATCGAGATACAAATTGTCGTAATAACAACTGCTTTGCGGTAGAAAAAGAAAAGAGAAGGATGTATCTACGAGTAGAAAAGAGAAGGATGTACAAAGCGCTCGTCAGGTTTGTAAGAATAGTGATATTTGGCACTCTATACTTTCTGCCCGTCCCGTTAGGGAGCTGGCGTGATGGTACATATAATAATTCATGGTACTTTCTACCTACCGTCGGACATACCTGCGGTTGGTCTTTACATCCATAACTAACTCAAAGACACGCAATCCACTTAGGGATTTGTTAAAATGAAATTATCTTTTCAAATCTCATTTGTAGAAGAGGATCATTTACATTCAAGTCATGACAAGTCGAGGCTGGAGACCGCCTTCCATGTTCAATGTCCATATTTGTATAAAAGCTGCATTTAAATGCAGAACAGGTCCACCGAATACTGTCATTAAGTCGTCAGATAAACCAATTATTAGGTATGAGCGCTTTATGAATTTGAATCGGTGATTTGATTTTTTTCATATTCATATGAAAATGAAAACGCACTTGAAAAAATTGATTTTTTTATACCTATATAAATATAAGAAAGAAGGAAAGAATATATTTATTCAGACCAATAAAGTACCGTAAAAAATAAAAAAAGGTATAAGAGATAGAACTAAAATGTAAATCATAATTATTAGATAAAATAAACACAACAGTAAAATAAAACTTGTTTAGTCGGGGAATCCCGGTGAGCAGTTGAGCCTACGCAAATAACAAATAAGTTTACATTGCATTGAAAACATAATAGAAAATAAAAAATAATATACAGATTATAGACAGAGATAGAGTGAAAATCGTATGGAAAGGGTCACAACACTTTCCCTTTCATGGCGATTCTTGCCATTCAACTCCCACCACGAGCAACGTTAAGGTATTTCGGCCCAAAAAGAATAATCAATAGACGGAACATGGTGCCCTACTGTTGTTTACTACTGTTTACATTCCACCCGAATGTCAATTGCCGGTGTCCAATCATAGAGAACATTTTACATCTAGAATGTGGTAACGAATAGCATAACTTTGAGTAATAATAAAATTGTATTAATGCTGTTATAGATCAAATTAGCACTGCATCGGTAGTAAGTAAATAATAATAGAAGGGGATGCGTTGGAAGATAATCGGATCGCCTGCAAGCTCCATTCCGTTAATTGCTATACCGGGAGAAACATCAAAAATGGGATAAAGAAGTCACGGCCGATATAATACGAGTACTGTATAACAAGCAAGGCCCAGAAAGTATCTAGCAAGTTAATATTAGATTCGTCTGATAATGAATTAATAGTTACTACAAGAGAGTATAAGGTGAAGATAGGTCAGTATACCGGTCGTAAGCCCGGACCTATGTCCAGCAATGATGATAAGAGGATTGTTAATGACATTGTATGAAACCCGCAGCTACTGCGCTAATGGTTATGACGGATATTAGAAAACCTTCCCTATAGCTACCATTCCATCTATGAAATATGTCTCATACCCTAAGGCCTTTAAATTTTTAGTACAGTGGACTACTTATGAACCGGAACATAAACTTATGTTATGTTCGGGTTACAACCTACGGTACAAACGTACTGCTATGTTTCTTACAAACGAAATTGATAATTGTCTACATGCACTTTATGTATTCCTAGTACTAAAATAGTTTTCATCCGGCTAGATAGAAAGGAAATAGGCTTATTCTAATAGTACAAACGAGTTACCGTTACAGTTACCATTGAAGTCCTATTTATGACCAATAACAAAGACATTTAGTTGCCTTCCACCACCAGATAATAACTATTGACCCACTAATGCTTATATAGAACGACAAACAGAATTATTCGAACTAAATTGTTAACATTATATACAGCTTTGTTGAAACAAAATGTGAACGAGAAACGAGGTGAGTATATTGCATTATTGCGAAATTGATAAAGTGGTGAAATGTAATTAAATGACCGACAAAGGCTTAATTTTCAGTAATGACAACCCTAAAGGAGACGCTTTACTTAATATTTACGTACAATAAAAGTAGGACAAGCTTTGAGAATTATATTAATAAAATTAAATTACTAAGTTGAAGATTGATTATTAGCTATATCGCATCTTACAAGTTCACCTGTGCCCGCATATCATCTAAACTACTTATCATAACTAGAGCTCTAGAGGGCACAAGTTCTAACAATTTGCCAACATACATTATAGACGCAAGAATAAGTAATGCTGGCAGACCTCAAATACGGTATTTTGTGATAGGGCGTTGCGAAATAAATGACCTCCCGCATGTGAAACTCGCTTTTGCCCGCGACTTCGTCCCGCCCCCGCTCCCATAACCCTTTTTGGAGGTAGAATTTCGTAAAATGTATTTTTAGTTCACCTCAACGTATCAAAAAAAGATATTCCTACCAAATTTCAGTTTTAACGGAGCTGCAGTTTGGATATATCAACTGTCCATCGTTTACGCCCCGGCAATCCCCTTTGGGGGTAGAATTTCATGAAACCCTTTCTTAGCTGATCTCTACTTAGCGAAAGAAATATTCCTGCAAAATTTCAAGTCTCTACGCCGTATAGTTCCAGAGATATCGTGATGTGTCACCACTGTATACTTAGAAAACCTCATATATGTATGTAGATAGATTGCATGGACTGTGGGCTGTACTAATCTTTAGTCATTTCCTATGGGACATAGTCTAAATCGTGTCACTGGCGTGAAACTAATAAGGTACTATTTACCTATTGGATTGTATTGGTCTGCGAAGGAATATGTCAACGTTCTAAGTAAAAAATTATACATTTCAGCTACCTTCAGAACGTTCGTTCGTAAGATGTTCTGAAGAAAAAGAACTTTATACTTTATTTTTCCTAATACTTTAATGTTCTCAATTTGTCTTCTTATTTATCTCAAATACTATTTATTTTCTGGTACTTCCTCAATACCTACCTTTATTTCATATGTTCTTTAATATTATTGACATTTTGAGCAGATATTGAAGTACGTACCTCGGTTTTAGTTCCGATATTAATCACTACACGCTATTGTTAAAACAGAGATAAATCTATAATAATATACACACATATTAACTTCTATATTTGTATAGCGAAATATAAGATGGAAAATGCTTTGAGAGTTATTTGTGTTTCCGGGCGAACGAGATCATAAGTAAAAGAAACATAGAGATAATCTTGTAACATTTATGGAATGGAAAGGAATAAATTTTCTGAATAAAGCAATTAATAAGGATTAGTAGGTTGCTAGATCTGTAATTCAAATATTTTCATACCGTGTCCATTTTTTGGTTTATAAACATTATTCTTAATTTTTAAACCCAATATTTTCACAAGTCAGGGTCAGCCGTATCACACCTTAGCTTTTAGAATATCAGCCTTGTTCGAAATATAAATATTTATACTAAAATGATACAAGCCAGTGATAAATGGAGTGAAGCCTGAAAATTTTAATAATAACTAATGAACTGACACTACGTCTTCGTAATACATGCTACGAATATTGTGCTAGGAATATCAGCGTGACGCAAGGGACATGTTTTGCGACATTTTTACCACAATCCCGATTGAAATTCCAATGAATATTTCAGGTGGGGGATTTAGTGAAGAATTTATATGAATGCGTTCAGACGTCGTGATGTATTGTCGGTGGATTTATTGTGTGTTACATTCACACGGAGTCCGTAGAAAGTGTAGCGAATCCTAAATCAGCTATAGAATATACCACAATACCTGCCACGGCGTTTAGCGTCGGGAATTGTATGAACTTAGCATTAACACTGGGAGTTCTGTGAGAATTCTTTTGTTCCCGCCAACGTTTTGCTTCATTGTATTCATGAATAAGAACTTTGTCAGCCAATGTCAAAATAACAAAGCCGTATAATTATTCATAATGGCTTTTCTGAGCGTAAGGCAATAGTGACTTTAGTTATTAGCATGTCGATGTAAAACACATTGCTAAATATTTTTACGTGAATTTTTAGCTACACACGGGTATCCGATTCCAAATTAGGCAATACAATGCCTGTGTTACGGTAACTGGATAGCGGATAATCATACGATACGTCTGATGTAATACTTAAATATAGATACTTTTATTACACCCAGACACAGAACAAACAAATGTGCTCATCATATAATTGTTTTTCCTGGGTGGGAATCGAACCCACGATCTCCGGTTTTGCAGTCAGGGTCTCTAACCACACTACCTCTAGGCCAGTCAGACAATGCTACATCGGTTTGTGGGAATCATAGGTGATTTAAGATGACATATCTGTAACAGTAATGGCGGATATCAAACATATAGATTGTAAGTAATAACAAAATGGAAATCATACAACGTGTTCATTTAGACAGACAATGCCCAAGAAATAGGTGAAGAAGTGATGCCGAACCAACCATTTCTATTTCTATCACTATAATAGAAATGATCGCAATTGCTGTAAACAAGAAAAAGATGTGAAGGTATTACCACAGTACTAAATGTGCGGTGTAAGTTTCAAAATGTATAGTGGTATCCCTAACTAATTATACATTAGTTTACATTATAAATTTATGGATCCTCATTAAGTCTTACAAAGTTCTCTGAGAACTTGAATGTAGTTATATAATTGAGAAGCCTAAAACAACTGCTATTAGTATACTTTTAGTCAGATGTCTTGAAGTTCACCAGTTTGTCACAAAGATTTTTGTAATAAAATCAATCTCAATTTAGTCTCTATATTTTAGCGGAGAAAAATAATGAATAATTCGTAACTTAATGTTCTTTGATCGTAAGACGAAAGGGCTCATAAATCATTTTTGTAAAAACATGAACAATACATATGTTTACCTTAAATTACTACATATTAATATTTACCTTAATGCTTGAAATAATAATGTGAAAAATATAAAAAAACCATCCAAATCACAAAGGCTAAGGTACTAAGTTCCATTCATATTCTTTAGATTGCGATCTGAGCAAATAAATCTGAAGATATTATTTCACCGTAAACATACGGGTTATGAAAACATCAATCACCACATGTTAATATTCACAGCCGCACACAACTGTTTCTGTATACATTATATTAATATCCAGATTGACGATATTTTTAAGTTTTAAGATACCTCGAAAGCAATCACCAATATTATCAGGTAAACATAAAACATACATTTTATATTAGTGATATTCTGTTACAGAAATCCTTAACTAAAAATTTCAATTGGATATCTAAAATGATTTTGAAGACTTTGTAAAGGTACTGGTTTGTATTCAAATTGTATATTTGCTGTACTAGCAGCACAACTCTCATATACTGGTAGTTATAATAATATTACAGTAATTATGCTAATCGGCATCACATCACATACCTTTACTTATATGTTAGTAAATTTTCTAGTTTTTTGAGTTGAGTTGATACGAGGAAGTTAAGTCAGCGGTTTAGATCGGGCCAATATAGAGCCGTAAGTCGACAGCTATCATGACGGTTGATATTCTTATCATATAATAGTTTTGTCTTTATAAAAGTTTTATCTTTAACCAACAATGTGAAATTTCATCTGACACGAGAATCTATCAATCAAATTTATTACGACTTTTCGGTAACTATCATTTGATCGTTGTGATCAACCTCACTCGATATTAGTCCACTGTTGGGCATATTGTAGCGTGGGATGTCCTCTTGCTACACGATGCCATAGACAACGCAGGGGAGCGAAACCGGATGAGAAGAACCAAAAACCGGGCGCAAGATCAATGTTTTTGAGCAATGTCAGATAAAACTAGCAAAGTACGTCTATTTTGTAACATACTTAGAATCGGGATTGCGTCTGGGAGAAAGTAATTCCATTATTTTAAATGGGCAATCCGTCTATATAAGGTTACATTGGCAAATAAAATAGTAACATTGATTTAGACCTTTGTAAACCAAGGGGCAATTTGAATGTAGACATTATTTGTTGCTTTGTGAAATTTCATAAGAATTTTTGTTTTCTATCCACACTGTACCATGAGTTGAAGCATTCTCGTCCAAATCCGGTGTAGGAAACGAAAACGTGTTAGTATCTTATATGTATGTATGTATGTATACTAATGTCATCAAATCATGTCACGTAATTCGGAAATTACAGAATTACGAATGTACACGAAGTGCGTCAGGTTTGCAAGTACAGAGATATTTGGCACTCGGCGCTTTCTGCCTACCCCGTTAGGGCCCTGGCGTGATGTTATGTTTTGTACGAACGCTTCAATAATTAACCTCATTATAACTATAAAAGAAAACATCGCGAAAAAAACTGCACATATCAGACGCGGTCGCGTCTGGTCGTGGGTTCGAAATCCACCTATGACAAACATGTGTGATTATGTTCTGTAAGGAGTGACAAATCTGCCAATTTGTCCAGTACGGTCATAAGCCCTTTCGCTATTAGAGGATATCCAGATCCTAACTATTTCTAAGTAGCCCTGATAATTGGATTAGGAATGTCTTTACGACAGCAATCAAATCTGACAGTGCCTGAGGTATGTTAAGAAGGGAATGGCAGAAAAGAAAATTGCCTTTGTAACAGTCACACAATGCCGAAGCATTTCTTAACTTGACAGATCGTCTGTAATCTAAGCGTCAGTCTTACTAGCAGTATTCACTAATGTGAAAACGAAATTGTTCAGTATTAAATAGAATTACATTGTTCGGTATACGCATTTTGATTAATTATCCACAGTGAGCAGCGATAAACTAGTGGTTTAAATTTCAGATTCACATTCCGGGGGTCTGGGTTCAAATCCTGTCTTGTTTTGGCCTCTGACATGTTTTATGCCTTTTAGAAACTTAAATTGAAGTAGATATCATATGCTATGACGTTAAAGGAACATCGTGAGGTAACCTCCGCACCTAAAGTTATAAAATTGTATAATGTAGGAGTGTGAAGTCTTCCAGTCCGCACTTGGCCAGCGTGGTAGACCTCTGACCTTTAATCCTTTATTTATGAAAGGAGAACAGTGTCAAGTAGTGAACAAATGAAGGGTCCAAAAGAAATCAATTGTAAATCATTCTGGTTACAATAACTTATTTATTATTTTATTGAATCTCACACAACGGTGCTAAAGAAGTTTTCCCTTCAACATTACATTACCATATGTATCACACAAAAATAAGAGACAAAAGGATAATAGGCGTGACAAAATGTTTAATCCCTACCAATATTGTAAATGTGAAAGTATTTCTATCTGTCTGTCTGTTACGCTTTAACGCCTAAACCACAGAACCAATTTTAATTAAATTTAGTACAGAAATAGACGTAACCTTAGGAAAGGACCTAGGCCACCTTTTATCGCGAAAAAATGGATTGAAAGTGTTAAAATGGCGGATAAAATTTTGTATCAAAGTTCGTGATTGTCGAAGATAAATCTATGAATCTGTGTACACGGGCAGTTCATAAGAAATAAATGAAAATAAACGTAGCGTTTTTGAACTTTCGACCTACAAATACCAAAACAAATATTCTCACAGTAAACCCCAGCAGGTCATATCTGTATTATTCACAATAAAAGTATCCTAGAAAATGAACATGCTGCCCAAAGTCACTATTCCACGCGCAAGAACTAGCTGGCAAAAGCTAGTGTAAATATATGTACAGATGGAATTTCTTACTACAAATTTCCATTAATTTTATTTCAAACAAAACTCACTATCACACTTTTGTTATATATTCACGGTTACGTTGAAACTTTCGATGTGAATACTGAAATTGAGTTTGCGACAAAAAACAGCACAAAAGAACTGTATCTTTTCTAAGGGAGAGGAACATCCAAACAACAAAAGATCTCTTGTGAACACGTAGGTCGAGCTATCAGCTACAATCTCTTTGTCAGGTTATCATTGCATCGATTCGGAAGTACCCAAAGGAATTACATATTAATGTACTTGTTAATACATAGAAACGGTGGTCCCGAACACGGTACCCTATAGCTCTGTACTTGAAAAATTTTATTCATTACTAGCTTTTGTCTGCGTGGAATAGTTGAGTTAAGTGACTCGGGGCAGCATTTTAATTTCCTAGGATACTTTTAACGCAAAAGATACTATTCCACGCGGATGAAGTCGCGGTCAAAAGCTAGTATAGCCTATATTAGATAATCAGTGATAATGTAGCATTCAAATGGTGAAACAATTTTAGAAATCGATTTTGAAATTTTGAGCCAATTCGTTACATACATAGACAAATACAAACTTTCCTCTTTATAATATTAAGTATAGATTGTAAAGTAAAATAGAAGCCCATAGGCGTATTGAATCGTAATGTTCCAGCTACTTTCCAAGCTTCATTCAACCATTGAGACAATGGGAGGAGATCAATGCCCTTTAAATTACATTATAACAGTTCGATTGACCTTTTGGTCGAGTGGTTAGCAACTTTGACCGCTAAATCAAAGGTCCCGGGTTCGAATCCCGCTCATGACAATCATATGTGTGATGAACACGTTTGTTTGTTTTGTGTTTAAGTATAATAAAAATATATCTATTAGTAAATATTATTTATATATGACATTTATTATAATATCAGCATTTAATTGCCTAATTTGAAATCAGATAGCCGTGAGTGAAATTGCTCGAAAATAATAATAGTAAGAATACTATTATTATTTTGAACAATTCTATGAAATATAACAAGGAGGTGTATATAAGTTCGGTTTAGCCGCAAGGCAGTGAACTATACATTACTGTAGTCGTATTACAGTTCGTTGAACAGTTTCTAGGCAAACTAATTTGGAACCTGAACCCTAGCGCAGGTAACGTAAACAGTTTTGATAATTCCATCTGTTTAATTCCATTCTATTCTGTTTCAACGGGTTGCTTTGAGATTAAACTTACGATTGTCCAGAGCACTTGAGTCCTGTGCTTAGTCCAGAGATTGAATGTTAAATCGGTTCAAATTCAATCCGGAAGAACATCCCTCTAAGTTCTTTATAATAGGAGTGGATGAAAGGAGTCTCCCCTATCTCATCCGTCTCGCGCTTTGGACGCTAAGCATTCGTTAAAGCAGGGCCTAACGACTAATCCACTGACCATGAATGTACTATGTATTTTTGACCGACTTCAAAAAGGAGGAGGTAGGTACTCAATTCGTCTATATTTTTTTGTTATATTGAATATCAATAGCTTAATTTTATAAGGTAGATTTCCGAAAAGAAACCCCTATATAATAAACGAACGCAGATTTCGACCGGTTGTGGAAAATTGACCATAAAATTTAAATTTAAATTGAATTGTTAATTTTGATTTTTTTTTAAAATAAGTTTTCAAAATATTTTTATTCATAACAACCAAACGAATAAAGAACGAAAAACGATTGACAAACATAGAAGAAAAACTTAGATAACCGTTTTGTATGCAAAGCATATTGTATACACATATATAGATAATGATAGGCTAATTAGTTAAGATAATATCGAAATTATAACAGAAAAGTAAATAATGAATTCGGAGAACCACGACACGTACTCTCATTCAATTTATCACAGTTGGCTGACTCTGAAAGTTCTCGAACTACGTGCGTCCAGTGCTAACTAATAGAGCCAAGACGTGGTCCTTCAGTATAAGCATTGTCTGCAGATTCGACATCAATCAGTTTACTATGGTAAAAGCTATTGTCGACATTTCACGGAACGACCGAATTTCCAACCACTTAATTTGTAGAGTATTGAGTATAGAGTACTGTAATTCCGAAACCGGGATATAAATAAAGAGGGTGATGAGAAAATGTATGTAGGAGCAGAACTTAGAAGTAGCTCGTCAGATCTGTAAGGATATAGATATATTAGGCACTCGGTACCTACCCCGTTAGAGATTCGGTGTGGTGAAAAATAAGTGGTCAGTATAAATCTGAGCTTTGACAGAAACCTATAATAATATCTATGATAACTAATAAGAATAAATCTAATAAATACCTTTTTTAGTAACTAAAATTATGATATTTCAATATTCTCAAACAAATGTAAACAAATTCTCAAAGAAATGTTTTTTAACAATAATTACATTTGAAATTCTACAATCAAGTAGGCATAAACTTTTTTAACATCTTTGTTTATTATATAAAATGTAGTGGCTTTAATTGATGGCTCTATAATTAATTGTTCATGCCCTATTTTGGGTACATTATTTTTTAATAGTTTTCGTATATATTTAACTGTAATTTCATTTGTGTTATTCGTGTTGAGTCGCCTTGTAAATATATAAATAATCAATAGGTTAGCGATCGGTCGTGAACGCGATCGACTTACCTACGTATTCGAATTTTAAATTTAAATTTATCCTTTATATTTTGTACCTATTATACAGCATAGAATTACTTACCAAACAATAACAGCAACAAATCGCTTACAGCCAAACTGAATAGGTAATAATTCGTGGCCGTATGTAGTCCCGGGTGTCGAACAATCACTACACACACGCACACATTACCAAAAACACCAGTCAAGAAAATGACTACTAGAATAACGCTTATCGGTATTATTTCGTTAAGAGGCAGTCTTCGAGACCCCATCAACCACCACAGCATTTCCCGCTCACTGCAGTCGAAAGATGACAAATTGTTGCACCGGTTATAAAAGTCGTCATAAGTTTCATTGTAGCGTAGAAATATGTCGGGCTCCATTTTTTAAATAACAATAAGTCGATTATTTCTATGTCAAATGAATTTCACTTTACTTGTAAGTATGCAGTAAAATCATCTCATTTCTTTTTCGAAAAAATATGTTTCCCATCCGAACGTACAAACATTCTAAATTTGAAATATTAAAAAGTTTACTTCCTTAAATACACATTCAGGTTAAATGACTGAAAAGTTTTAAGATAGAAATTCACATGTACGCTAAATGTTTTAAAATATGTTGATTTGTATGTTTCTTCGAGATCGAGAACTTATTTTAGTCAACGTATCGCGCTGGGGTTGAGAGGTGAGCATGTCCGTCCCAATTCAGTTTCCCGCGCGCACTGCTTGCCGCAACTTACATTTGGCAGCGGTACTCTTATAATCCTGAAGTTCCTGAACGCCGAGTCAAAATAAAATAGAAAATTTACTGCAGCGAATTTTCTACTTATAATCAGTTTTGTAATCATACTTATTCTTTTTGTTTATCTTCACTTAATTTACTGCTCCTCTACTTAATTTCCTTTTCTTTTCAAGTGCCATTTAATGCTATGCTTATGACTTATTCCTCGTTAAAATATTTAAACAATTCTATCCATCTAATAAAGGTATAATTGTCACGGCGATAATCAGAAATTGAGAATGGTATACAGAAACGAAGAGTTTGAAATAGCCAGAATTTGTCGTTATACGTAATTTTAATAATTATAGCGTTCTTTGCGATGTAATAATTGAATCCTAGTAGATATTTTAACCGTCTAAACGATACATTATACATATGTATGTACACGCTTCTATTCTTAACCTTTCGTTAGGCAATCCTAGGTACGTTTTAAATAAATATGACACATAACATTGCTCTACCTATGTACGTGCACAAATGCTTTATATTACACCAGTCTTCGCATGGCAAGAACAAATTTCGGACTCGGACTTGTCTAGTCTATATAAATTAACAAGAATTTTGGAAATTTCTCAGAATCGAGCGTCTAGTAAATGCCATCTGTCGTCGTTGCAACCCGAGCCACGCTTTCACCACTAGCACCGATATTACCTGAACAATACTTATTGAGGACATCTATGATACGCAGTAAGGAATGCAGTAGGTGATTAATATAACATCACAATATATAGATTACATCACAAGAAGAGTTAAGGACGTTGAAATTGAAGTAACGTTTGTAGTTCTGTAGTATCAAAAGCTTTTCCTCGGCTTGTGGAGTATAAATGTCGTCCTAACTTCCTACAAATTAAAATATTTGTATATATTTTTTAAGTCTTAAGACTTTTGAATCTATGCTGTTGATATAATAGTGATATTAATACTGCAATTAGACGTAATTCTCATGAATAGAAAACTATAAACTACATTCCTTTAATTAAATATACTCTTTTATTATCGAAATTGAAACTTTTTTTACAATTGAACAAAATACATGATACGACTTATTGGGGTAGAAAAGTTATGTATTATTAAAAAAAAGCATAAAGTACTGTTATGAATCTACATTAGAAATGTATGTCAGTTGTAAATATGACAT
>DWUN01001894.1:0-15218 GCA_018249975.1 Passova gellias | reverse complement strand
GATTTAAGGGAACAAGGGGACATAACAGACAGACAGAGACAGAGAAAGCGACTTTGTTTTATACTATGTAATGATATCCAATTTGATCTTCTGAATGTTTTATGAGGACCCTTGCTAATGGTGAAAGAAAACATTGCCAGGAAGCTATCTTCTCAATAATATTTTCGGTGTGTAAATTTTCGTAAAGTGTAGAGTGATAAATTAACAAAGCCTAAAGTAACAATTAATGGCCTCATTTTGAAAGCCTTTTTAATTTTTAATACAATGTAAATTATACATATCTAAAGATATCTTATTTCAAATTATGCAGGTAGGAATTTATTCTAGTTTATTGTGGTTCATTTGCGACATTCTTACACACAGAATCTTAATAGTCGACTATTTTGAAACAGTGATTGGCATAAATTCTTTAAGTTTGGAACCTGCAATTACTAAACTGTATAAAGTACTAGGTAAACAAGGAAGGCAGCGGTCTCTGTGCCGCAATAGATGTGGGTGGGAAGGACGAAACGTCTACGCAATTTGGTCTGGCTGTACAGAATATAGACTATACATTCCGTAGCTTGTACCACTTCCACTTATATATCAAGTTGTACCCAGGGTGTACACTTACCTCCCGATTTTAAAATTACCTAACAAAATCTTCTACTTTCTTCTACCACTACTAACTTCTACTGGTTGTCCTTTGTTTTATGTTCATGGTAGATCTAACGAGTATTTTACAAATCCCGTCAATCTTGTTTCGTTTAAGTTCCACTTCGCGGTGGCTTATTTAGGAAACTTGCTGAATTACGACCGCCGTTCTCGTTTCGATAGATATTTATTCCCCACTGCCGAGGGTCCCAAGTTTTCTTTGAGCGTTTTTCGATTATAGAGGCAACCACCCCTGCCCTAACAAATTGGGGTTGGTATTTCTTTATTCGTACCTACCTTTCGTGCTTTTATTTGGTAAATATTTAATATTAATAAGACTTTACACAAACATTACCAACGAACAAGGACATTACATAGAAAATGTATGCTTTAATCAACGAGATTTCTTATTTTATACATATGCTTCTTTTTCATAACGCTGGGGTATGATATTTTTTCCATTCAACTATTTTACGAGATTGTTAGTATAATTAAACGGCGGCTTCGCATTGGTCGTTAATTTTCTTCAATAAACTTTTATTGGTACAGATCAGGACGCTGTATCAGCTTGTTGCATTCAATTAATAACAATCTGTATGTTTCTACGCCCATAAAGTATGTATTCACTGACAAATATACGCTATTGAATAAAACTCCCAATTTTAAATATGAGTTATTATGATTCACTTTGACCTGCATGATATTTTTTGCAATCGGAGCTCCCACTAATAGTCATTTCAATCAAAATGGAGAGACACGTAATACTTACTGTACACTTAATTAGAATCTTCCAGTTTAGTTTAGGTCTATTTTTTAAATGTCAGGTTAAAATTCCTACAACTCGGGATTAAACACAATATATTTATTAAATATACGAGTCAAACATTATATGTATTACATCTAATTACATATATTTAAATATATAGGCTGTCGTCTAACTTACTGTAACATAATCGTATTTAAATTGCATTGAAAAACTTGTATTTCTTTAGGTGACGGAATTCTATATCGAACTTACTTTGAGAGTTCGAATGAGTTCCATGCCCCATTCAATCCGCTAAGCCAGGATAGAATGCGTACAACTAGGTACGAATATGTGAGGCACGTTTGTATAGATTTGGGAGAGATTTCGCCGAGGGAGACCGGGCCCATTGTGCTAACCCTCTTAGCCGTACACTGTAAGGGTAGCTGCCAACGGCGCGATGCCAACCAAACCACAAGCTTAGTGCCGAAAACAAGCTTTATTGTATGCAGTTAAATATAACACGAATTAATGAGTCATAAGTTCTATCGACAATATTTTTATCAAACTAATATGTTAATAAATATAGTACAAATCTTTAATGACTTACGAAATGAATTCTAATTCGTCTTCTTAAATGTGCTGCACATTAGCGTTTAAAATGCACAAACCCATAATGTAAATGATTTTTTTGTGACTTTATATTACAAAAGATTTCTTTCTAAAACATCATGAGTTGATTTCTTTCAGGAATCGCATTAATCACATAAATGCTTTATTTAATGAAGCGTAATATTGTACTGATTTTTGATAATATCAACATATATTGGTAGTAGTGAGGAAATGTTGAATTTTCTTTCATTTCTTAATCTATAGAAAACAGTGCGTACATTAAATAATTAAATATAAACGCATCAACTAAATAGTCTCAAAAACAAAGAGAAACAATTAGAGAACAAACAGCCATTACGGCCATCGAAATCCGATACACGCGAGCAGCATGTTGCTGTATGTGCCGTTTAAACTGTTAGCCGATAACCGTGTTGTGATTTACGCATAACACCGCACTACGACTACAAACTAACACACTCATAGATTGCCGAACTGGCTAGAATTTGTAATTAACGCTGACTATTCTACTAATCAAATTTTGATTAATCTAAATTTTTCCAGTTCGTTGCCTATATTTCTCATTAATGAAATGTGAAGCCGTTAAATGATTAAGCAGTTGGAGTATGTCACCGAGAAGCAAAAAATGTTGAAGGCAATTAGTCAAGGGATCATGGAGGCAACCTTATAATGTTAATGATATAATAACAGAATCAATCGTCGACGTTTTTTTTTCCAAGCCCAATGTAGCCCGAGGAGCGCAAAAAGTCGAAGGATGTGTATAATAATGTGTAATGTTCATTATGCGTATGTTTATGTATTATAATGAACTGAATGTTCTAAAGAATTCATTTCATTACACACACCATACCGGTATTGCGCCCATAACGCTATCTATACCGTTAATTTCATTATAACGTTTTTTTCGTGGATACCTCACATTTTTGCGCGAGATAAATAAACTATGTCACTCTCCGGTCCCTTTACTATGTCCATACTATAAATCACATCGATATTTGCTCCGTTTTGACGTGAAAGAAGGACAAACAAACACACTCTCGTATTTATATGTTTAGTATGGATTATTAGTACCTAAGACATGGATCTGTTTTAAACGCAGAAAAATAATTTTTATTTAGTCGACCGAATGTCGAATGTGTATGTTTAATGAATGCCATTTTAACTGTTATCAAACAAACAGTCGTTTCATAGTGCACGTTATGCCGATAGCGAAGTTTTGATTTATGTCTGTTCCTCGCAACTAACGAACTAATCGACTTTGGGAAACTCACAACAACTCGTAATGACTCTTGTGTCAACGTACCACGTGCTGCTTGTGAGTTTTGAATTGGAATGATAATTTTTTACGTAAAGTTGTTTCCGGTAAGTTACATGACAACTTGTTCCAAATAAAAATTGATATTACTTTTAGCCATGCGTTATAAAACTTGCATATACAATACAATGGCTTGTTGTAACTTACGTTATTTAAGAATGTTCTTATCTTTATATAATAAGTAGGCTTTGCAATCCATTTTCTTAGGGCTGTCTTACGGGCTAGCAAACATTAATTACGCGTATGAATCCGGTAAACGTACGCCACACCAGTTGACGTACTAATAACGAACACACAAAGATAATTCGATAAACGTGTCCCAATTATTGTATGGGAAAGTGTTATTTTTATCTTTATATCTTTGTACTGGTTGACCCAGCAGACGTTGACCTATGCAAATATTAATAAATTTGTTTCTAAACGTTTTGTGAATTTGTGAAAATAATGAACATAACAACAATGGAATCACGTATAGGTATTTATTTCGGCGTATTACGCATATTAGAATCGTGGATTATGTCATTGAGTGCGCGCAAGTATCTCGTAAAAGTAAGCATTTTCAAGTTTTCACGAATATTTGACTTTACCCTATCCATTTTTCGTGCCCTCAAAACGATTCTCGGTCTATTAAGTACATTAAAAAACATATCCATAGTCGTCGAGTAATTTAGCCTCATTTTAAATTTTATCTGTATACAGAAATAATCTTAATTAGAGATAATTAGACTAAATACACTACTATGAAGCTTTTAAAAGCGCCCTAATAGCATTAAACGATGTTTTTAAGTCGCAATTAAGGCGCCGCGAGTCAAGGACTGCATGTAATAGGTCTTAGCTATTATTCATTCTGTGTACGTGTATAACATCTAAATAGTACCTATATGACTTGCTTACATAAAAAAATGTGCTTTATAAATTTAAATTAAAACACAATTTGACTATTTATTCACTTTCTAATTCCCGTCACACTACAGGATGATTAGTCTACTGATGGTAATATCAAAATTATTTTTGTAGATTACAGTTCAATAACTGTCCCCATATGGGTGCTGTACACATATGACGAATGAATTTAAATAGTCTGACAAGGTTTGACGAAAACAACCTGGACCAACCACTACACGTGTCCTCTAAAACATAAAAACGTTCGAGAAAGTTCCCTACAACCAGTCGCCCATGTAAGAACCGATTACGCCCGATGTTGTTTAATTTTATGGGTCGCTTGCAATATATTAATATGTCACGGCTACTACGAGTGGTTTAATTGTTTCTTGAGAGTTTTTCAACGAAAGCGGATCGATAATAGCATGTAACTTGGCAATTAATATTTAATTTTTTTAATTTTCGATTTGTAAACCTCAGTTGCTTCGCTTAAATTAGTATTATATTAGTCCAATTGAAAATAAAAGTCTTCTCAGTTTTAAAAATATATTCCAGTTAAATATTTTCTCTCAAGCTTAAAGCACACTTGACCAAATTTTATTACTGAAGCACATTACTTCTAAATGTATTTCCGGCGGCAATCTCTCAGATCTCGAAAATAATTGGAGTGGAATATTTCGAACTTCACAATATAATTTCTATTTTGAAGTTAAGGACTACTCTCATTTGTTTATTTGAAATTGGAATTTGTTCTTAGTTTCTATTTGTTGTCGTAAATACGTCATTTGTGTTGAACCGACTTGTTAACGATCGTTAATTAAATTTTATTGAAGCGGTTATTGGATCAATTAATGATAATGTTGTATTCGTTAACGTTCACGTTAGGGTAACCCTCATTATAATATCACCGATACAAATCAAATAATTAAAAACCTTTAACCAAATACGGTTAATTTACAATTACGGTTTATTAATTGTATTATGTTTAACTTTCGACGATCAATTTCGAGTGTAATCGGGAGATACTTATTAAAGTTTTGTTTTTTTTAATATATTTAAAATACATGGGTTTTGTAATATGTATTATTTTTGTATATATTTTGTATGTATTTTAAACACATTTTAACAAAACGAATTATTACAGGTTTGGTAATAAACGAACACGTAATCTTTAGATTTATATCAGAATAACGAATGCACCAAGAACTACTAATAACTGTCAGAGCTGCTTCTAAGATACTTCTGAAATACTCTGTCCATATTCGTAAGTCCTTTAGGCTCATTACGGGTGCCCAGGTGTAAGGAATCTCTCGTAAGTTTCATCGAGCGAAGTAAGCCTGCAACTCGAGTAATCAATTGTTGGACTACATAAATATTCAGTTCCTGATTTATATCAACGATATTAAGTAAATCGTGAATTCCACCGACGAAATACGGGCTTACATAGGCTTAGTATTGCGTATTCATCCCCGTACGGGTAATTTTAATCACGTTCCTGTAACATCAAAGATAGTGCAGTACTACCAACTTTTAATGACATATATACTGACAGATACTGACAAACAGACAGTACTACCAACTTTTAATGTCATATATGTATACTGTATGTGAACATAAATAAAAACTACTCGAGGGAATTTGTCCTAACGCCCCCTAGCTTTGCCCTCATTCGTGTTTGAAGAGGTACCGAAGGTTTCAAAAGGAACATATAGGCATTTCCCGAAGTGGCTTCCCGACAGCATGCTGAAGGCGGAGGCGTGTAGAGTACTTTGGAGCTATTTGTGTGCGATCATTATGCGCAAGCACGCGCCTCTAACTGTGTAACAGTATCCGAGTCGTTTCCGCTCGCACTCGCCGTCTTCCGTCTAGAGTATTGTACTAAATCGCTTGCAAGCTATAACTATAACATTTACCTATAGAACGTTCAAAACAGAATTTAAAAAAATGATTTTCATATTAAGAATATATGTCTCCTCATGCTTTATCACCACCTTGAAGTATATCGATTTAATATTATTCGACCTAACGAAGCGACGCATTCAATTTCTAAAGTACATTTTATTTGTTTTGCATGGTCTATAATATCCACAAAACTCATTTCGTTAATTAAACTGTAACAATGATTGCATTGAAATTAATTAACTCGACGTTGGTGATCATTGTTTACTTAATAACTTGACGTTTCACGCAAACTATCGCTAATGACACCGTCGTTTAACTAATAGGTGCTTTGTCGCTTGTCGACAGATCATCAAAATGAGTTTATGAGAGAGTCGCGACTGCGTTCAGTCGCGTGGGAGCGCGATGTGGCGTCTCGGGTGCATCGCGTGCGCGGTGCTGCTGCTGTGTCCGCTAGCGCTGAGCAGGCACGATGACGACTTCGCCTTTGACAACAACGAAGAGTTCCAGGTTAGTAACCTCAAGCACGCTTATTAATCGATAAAGTCAAGGACTGTTATGCTTATTCCGTCTTTTTTTCGACACTTTTTTATTGATCCAATGCTGAACCTGGTCTCCTCTCATAGTGAGAGCGATTTAGGCCATAGTGTACCACGTTTGACGAATGCGCATCGGTAGACTTCACTTCTAAGGTTTGCTGATGTCCTCACAATTATTCACAGTTATTACAAGTGATATTTAAATTTTAGTTATAAAACGCACGTAATAAATCAGAGGTGCGTGCCAGGATCGAACGGAGACCCCCTGGAGTGGGAGGCTGAATTTCAAACCACTAGGCTATCACTGCTTTTGTTTTATTCGTCTTATGAGTATTAATTAAGTTTTTTTTATTTTGCTCTATAACAGCGTTCTAGGTATACTCCAGTCCGCTTTATTATGAAGAAACTGAAAGCACTACAAATATTTAAATTGGCCGTAATATTTTATTATGAAAATGTACTACAAAGCTTTTGTTATGTCGCTCTTTGATATAGTAATGATGACTTTAGTTTCGAAATGCAGTAAATAATGATAAGGTAATAAGAGAAGAATGAAGTAAAAATCTGGAAACTATGCAGCAATTGGCTTTTAGTTAATGAGAAATCTCTAATTGATCCTAATCTGGCCTCTTTAGTGTGGTCTTACAATTAGTCATAGTGGTATAACCTTAATGGCGACTAAGTCTATGGATTACCGAATCGCTGGTAAAATTTAATCCATAGATAAATCTACTGCAGCTGCGAAATCCAATTGAAGATTTTATCAGACACTAAGCATTGATTAGTGCTTTTTTTGTGTATAGGAAGGTTTTAATTATTTTTTCAATCCTTTCATAACGTATCTTAACATTTCATAGTGTCAGATAAATATGATTTAGACCTTCTGACTATGATCGTTTATAAATATGGTGGAATTGCTTGAAAACAAATATGCTGTTATCTGAGCTTTCTTTTAAATGTTTTGGTAATAATCGACGCTATCATTCCAGGTTGAACTGACAGCTAACCATTCGGAAATAGCAAAAATTGGCCTAAGAAGGTTATGGGGTGTTCCTGATACGTCGGCCTACGTGGGGCATCTGTTCCGTATGGAAATACCAAAGGAGGCTTTCTCGGGAGAAGTGTTAGCATATAAGGTACCTACTTACACGAATCTTACTTATATTACAAGAATCCCTGCATGGCTTACAGGCCTTGTCCCTCAATCGTCTTTACGTATTCGCGTTTGGTGAAGAACCGCAATGCGCAAACATACAAAGTCAAATATCTTAGACTCGTTCAGCAAAAGTTCCGAAAATCATAAAAACAACGTCTACCGCTAAAGACGAGATATGTTATTAACAGAGACTAAATTAGTAACAACAACTTCATTTGCTTCTTGTACCTCCTAATAAGGACGATGTTTTTGGAGTAAAACTTCTTTAGGCGCGTTTCGCTGCGAGACAACTCAATGCTTTGGATGAAATAGCAGCTGTTTAGTTTCTGTTTCACTCGAAACTGGTGATTCTGTGGAGCTCTTCATTACAAATAATTTGACATTAGTAGGTACTGATTATATTGGTCTTAGTGTTATAAACGGCAGCGATTTTGGCTTTATCGAAATATGGGATAAAACACATAAGCTAAGTAAAACAAAGTAAAACATAATTGTAGTTTTATTAAAATATGTTACAACAAGATAAGCTCACATTGCAACGTGTAGCATACATAAACATAAACTATGCGGTGCGAAGAATAAAGGCAATTTAGCCAGGCTTGTAATATTTTTCTAGCAATAGTATTTTGCGATTACCTATGTTTGGTAATTAGGTACAATTTTACGACAATATTAATTATGCTGAGATTTTTGATTTAGCAAGTTGTTTATATAGAGATTTTTAAACATTTATGTCTCCGGCGACCCCTGCGTATACAATGTCATTGTCTATTGTTGAACTGCAATCGCGTTACTAATCAATTGTGTCTAATCTAAATACCTGAATCAAACTGTCTGAATAACTCAGTGGTCTGTACAAAAAGAATGAC
The DNA here is from genome assembly GCA_018249975.1 of Passova gellias. Taxonomy (NCBI): domain Eukaryota; kingdom Metazoa; phylum Arthropoda; class Insecta; order Lepidoptera; family Hesperiidae; genus Passova; species Passova gellias. Next base: position 6,553 of record DWUN01001894.1, on the reverse strand, counting down.
TATTTATTTATTGTTCTATTTACATACACATGGGATGGCACAAAGATTACTGCTTATTTGCCTAAGAAATTGCTTCCAATAGACCTATAAGAGCGAAAAGGTCCTGTAATGGTATATTGGCGTGTATATAAAACGATTTTTACCAAAATGATGAAGGTCCGAAGCGAGGACGGTCGCCGCACGCCGGGCTGGCTGGCCGTGGACACGAAGCACGGGCTGATCAGCGGCGTGCCGCAGCCGCAGGACCTGGGCGCGCACACGTTCACCGTGGTCGCGCACGGCCGCACGCACGGCCTCACCGCCACCGACTCCTTCACTATCGAGGTGAACCTTTTACTGATGACGTGTCTATCTGACGTCAACCGTCATGGGAAATTTACCCTTTCTAATTGTCTATTTAGCAATAATGCACGAATACAACACAATATGATGGTGTATGTTCTTATATACACCATCTCATATAGAAATGACCTTACACGTGACTCGCCCCGAATTAAAGCATCTTCAGCGTTGTAGCCTCCACAATGATATATTTATAAACCATAAATTTTTAGAAATACACAAAATTGCATTTGGTTAATGTTATAAACAAAAGTATTTGTTCGGTTCCAGGTGAAGAAAGCTGATGAAAAACCCCAATCCAAGTATGGAATGTGTTTGCACAACGAGAATAGGCTTGTTCTAGTGATCCTCATAGATGGGTCCTTCTACAAAATAGCCCCGCGGCAGCGGATACGAGCTCTCATGGAGTTGGCCAACTTCATGGGTCTCGATGGGGTGAGTGTTTAAAGGAAACGTATAAAACTTTGCGACGTTAAAACGTGAGCGTGTTCTTATAAGGTCATGTTAAGGAACACTATTACTCGTTAAGTAAAAGTTGGTCGCGTCTCGTCAAAGACCCTAAACACATTTTCTAAGTGACAATAGGAAACATTTTTATAAATGTTATAACGCTATATTAATTTTATTTATTGTTTTAGGTGAAATTGAATGTGTTAAAAATGGAAAAAATGCATAGTTGATAAATGATAGCGCTGACTACGGAACTACATGTATTAAAACGTGATGAATGTTATTATTGAATTCCAGGACGAGTTCTGGATGGAGCCGTACAAGTCGGAATCGACCCGCGGCCTTGCGGTGATCGCGAGCGGCGCGGGCGCGGCGCTGCGCCGGCGGGGCGACGCCACCAGCGCCATCTATCTGAACGTGAGTTACAAGTTCTAGTAACTGAACAGTAGCTCGATTTACTTCTCCACAAAACCTTGAAAGAGTTAAAAGAAATTGAATAATTAGATATTCTAGAAGAACATAAATTTGTTGAAAATCACCTGATGGAATGTATATGAGACACTTTTGTATTATACGCTTATTGCAGTGTTTTTAGTCTTTTGATCATGTTAAATTTGTAATTAAGTAAGTTGAATAAGCTGGTAATTGTATATTGCGTTACAGGTGGGATGCGGTGAGAGGCTGTGGAATCGCCACAAGGTGCTGGTAGCGGGGTTGAGGGAGCAGTCCCGTGACGGCACCATCCAGCACCTGGTGCGGCTGCCAGTGCTCGGCTGGAGGCTGCTCAGCATCAAGCCCACGCCTCGTCACAAGCGACAGGTAAAACTTTAACGTCGACTTTAACGCCAACGAGTAAATCATATTTCAGCAGGTAATAGTTATTGGGAATTTTCTTACCCCTTTTTGCATTCTTTCAGTGCATATATGCATAAATTTGTTAAGCAACTAAAACCATCTATCTTAATGAACACATGGAAACCTTCTGAAATGCCCTCTAATGCTCCGCTAATTTTGTAAAGATAATCCTGCCGAAGGTATTGCATGTTTCAACATTCGCTGCAATTGTGGCGGCCAAAATCGGCTAGTAATTTTCGAAAATAAAACAAAATACCTTTTTCATAATAGCCTCGCATTTGACTACGCACCCAACTGGTGGTAAGTGAAGTGATCTTGAACTACTAAGAGTCTTAAATGATTCAATTCCAAGTTTAAACTTTAATTGAACATCTCCAGTCGCCGCTGGACGACGGCTCCGGGTACGACAACTACGACGCCGAGCTGGACGAGGGCGACTACAGCGGGTACGACCTTGGCGACGACGACGACGACGACGACGACTATAGCATCGGCAAGAACGACCCCGTGCCCGATCTAGTGAGTGACCGTCTCTACTATTCCTTATATCTATTTATCTATAATATTATAAATGCGCAAGTGTGTATGTTTGTTACGTTTTCACGGTAAAATGGCTGAATCGATTTCGATGAAGTTCAGTATGGAGACAGTTTGGTGCCTGGGAATGAACGTAGGATATTTTTTGTCCCGATATTCTCCTTCTACGCGGGTCACAGCCAGTCAGTGTACTTGTATGAACCGCACCCATATTTCAAGGGTTGCGACCTCCACGCACTTATTCGCCAAATATTCAAACAGATATCGCTTTGATGACATAAATATTTCTTACCATTCGTTCGTTGAGTGTCAACCCTATTTGGTCAACGTAGTGAGTTTCAATGTTCCATTTTACTAGACTAAACACGCGTAAATTACTTGTAAGTAACGTTTGCACAATGAATAATCAAGTAATAGCAAAGTTTTCGCAATTAAGGTAAATTTACGACACGCAAACAGATGAGATAGAATAGACAATGCACATACAGTCCACCTGACCTCAATAGTTCACTGTACCCCATTAGTATGTTATGTTTTAAACTAAAACTGAGTCGTGTTAAAGATAAAAAATATGCAATGCTCCTTTGTACTTAAGGGGAATAATACTGAATTATTTCAATTCGCATTTCAACATTGAATAAATTTCCTTAATGAATACAATTTGAGGTGAACAGCACATCCTAATAGCAATCATGGTTCTTAAACTACTTACCTCAAAGTCGTAACTTTAATATTAATATATAATATTTAGTAGTTTTTTTAATATTTTTTTCATTCAGGGTTATATACACATTCAATTTATAGATCGATATGGGCTTACCAAAAACGAATAGTATCTAACATTTTCTTATAGGCTACTTGTATAATAATAACTTCCAAGTTCGTTCGGTTCGAAAAGCCTTCATTACTTAGAAATCAATGCGTTAATTGCAAATGTGTATGTAAATAAATGCGCTGAGCTGTTGCACTAACGGAAGTAAACAGTAGCACAACGCTAAAGGACAAATTTACTAAAAAGTTATGGCTTTCTTTGTTTCAAAGTTTCATATGTGTTGTGTTTTATGTGTTAAGATAATCCTAAACGGATTATCCTTCCATCAATCCATCCATTCATTGCCTACGGAAATGTGGTGGTTTTACAGGTTTGTCATTTAAACGACTGATTTCTCAGTGTTTTATGTTTCATATTACTACATAGTATATTTGGCAAATGTTTTGTGTCTATTTTATTTATTACACAATATTAGTTATCTGTTGCATAATTCATCAATTAAAGAAAACTATATTTTGTTTTTATCATGCATTTAAAAAGCCACTTAATGGAATACAATTCAATTCTTGAAATATGGCCGAAATCTGCATCATAGTCGGTAGTTCTACGCAAGAAGCGTTTAACGACAAACAGTCAAAATACATCTTAAGCCACGTAAAACTCATTACATCTGTAAACCTTACAGTCTTAATACAGGCTTCATCATCTCCGGATTATAACGATAATCATTATAATTATTACATATCTTTATCTTGACAACGATATATTTTTAAATACTGTGTAAATGTAAAATGTTTAGAATGAGAGAAATGTGTCTAGTACTCTAACATGTCGCTTTGAAATACGCAAAATGAACTCAAGTTACGTCGCGCGTTATGAAATAAATCATCATATTTTTTGCGTATTTGGGAGCGATTGATACCGCTTTGTACTCGGCCAATATACGAGGTCGGACGCGACATTGGGCCCCGCATTACCCATAGTATGTACATGCACACCCCTTCACGTGTACGTAGCAGCGTAACGTTACCACAGCATGGAATGTTGAATGACTTTCTATATCATGATCTCCCGATACCCTCGTGGTGACAATTATCACACGAACACTTTCTAAATTTACTTCCCATCTATTGTACTGTAATTGGAAACACGTTTTGTTTCTTGGAATACGTTACTCGTATAAAGTAATCGTTACAAAATTTTGTTGACAGTTCAATATCTTATTCGTTTATTTCATGGTACATCGTTACTCATGGTACTCGCGTATCGTCGCCATCCCCAGTTCATTGCTCAGTAACAATTGGTCATAACGGTATCTTCACAAACATCACGTGTACATGATATTAACTGTGAGTGTGAGCTTTGTGTGCGGCGCCCGAGACGGTCGGCGAGACCGAGTGTGGTACGAATAGTGGACCGAGAAGAGATCGACGCAGGCAGGGCTCACATTCGGTGTTATCGATCGGGTGGCAGCATAGTACTAACTGAGTGTGTCTGTCGGGCGGCGCCAGGAGCCCGCGCGCGCCCCCCACCCGCACCGCCACCGCCACGGCCAGCCGACACACACCACCACCGACACGTTTCAGACCCAGCCCCACCGCGCCGCCGCCGCCCCGGACCCCTCCACCCCCGCCGCCCCACCCCACTACCCCACCCCGACCGCCCCGCCCCCCACAGAGGATTACGCCACCGCGCGGCTCGAGGATACCACCCCCGAGCCTACCACTACTAATACGTATACCACGGAGGTTTGTCGTAACCCGCTTTAAGGCTTGTGTCGTTTGATCGCATGTCGTGTTGTTTGTTGCGCGCCTTTCTTGTCCCAGTGTGTATGTATGCGTTTTAACCCGCGCTAAAGACGCGACTGGTGGATGGATTACGAAGATGCGCTAAAAATATCTTGATCGGCTATAACTTAACAATGTATGTACTATTTCCAGAAGTTATCTAGAGTATTATTAAAAATTTGCACTTAATAATGATCCACTTATCGTGTCTATCAGAACGTCCTTGCTGACTCTTTTTTCCTACAGATCTATAAGCATGTAGCATTTACAGTGTGTCGAGTTTTCAAGTATCACTTAACAATGTTTATATCTCATTATTTCAGATAGTGAATTTATTATTTATAATTATTTTAGCACATTTTAAGCTATTTAATTTGAAACGTAGTTAGGCTTACCATACTGTAAACTACGATAGAGCGTTTGAGCATCACATCGTATGACAATTTTTTCTGTCTTGAAGAATGCATTTTGATGATTACCTCAAATCATAGCATAAAATTAGTTGTTTGCATTTACAGTAGATTTACGCAACGTTTAACTATATTTATTACTCTGGCACAAAACCCAGTTACATCATAATTGAACAACAACTTAGCTAAATTTAAACTTACTTTTATTTATCGAAATGCACACATATTAATATGATTGCGATGTATCGAACAGGAACACGATGTTAAAATCACACCGTACTCCGAGTCGGCATCGGAAGCGAGCGACGTCACGTTCGCGAGAGAGCCGGCACCAGTTGACTCTCGGAAGCTGGAAAACCACTCGCCCATCATCATCGTGCCGGAGGAACCGGACCCGACGTCTACCGAACCAGAACTGGTAAACTTTTTCAACCATCTACATCCACTACATTCTAACTGCCTTGTTATGTGGGAAACGTGAACGAGTAGAGAGCAATAAACAGAACGATTTTTCTAAAGGGTTATCTGATTATCTAAGAGTTATCTGATTATCTAAAGAGTTATCTGATTATCTAAAGAACTATCTGATTATCTAAAGAGTTATCTGATAATCTAAAGAGCTATCTGATTATCTAAAGAGCTATCTGATTATCTAAAGAGTTATCTGATTATCTAAAGAGCTATCTGATTATCTAAAGAGTTATTTAATTATCTATAAGTCATAGTGAACAAACGAGATACAGTGGCTAATTATGTAATGCAAGCCTTATTAAAACTGTTATAAGATATTATTACAGACAGAAACAAGAAGCCCAAAACAAATTTCTTTATCCTGGATTGACACGAATATTTAGTTCAAATATTACTATATTCACGCATCATTCGCAATCCAAATTGAATAAATAAACGTTTGTTCGTCATAGTTATTGTTCACATGTTTGTGTTGTCTCTCTCGACTCGTCGCCGGTATCCTAAATAACAAGCGTTCTCACTCGCATCGATGCGTTCTGTAAATGTTTGAACAGATCACTAATCAAATTGTCTTGTGTGGAAGTGTGGGGGCCTCTTAACACGGGTTAGAATAGATAACTCTCGTCCGTCACACTCATGCATTCGTAGTGTAGATGTAATCTGTAAATAAATACCTATCTGGACTAATATATAGATGGCACAGCAACGAATCGTCCAAATAGTAATGATTTAAAATATAGATTTCAGTACTTAACCGTACTCATGTAACATTATGTACAAATAATTCGGTTATTTAAATACGAAGGTATGTAGAGGAATTTTTTTGTAGTCAAACTTGACTTTATTTAAATTTACGTATATGTTGCTATACGCATTTTTCATCGATATTTGAAAAACAGTAAATTATTGTTTACGACTCAACGGTGTAC
>DWUN01001893.1:0-15219 GCA_018249975.1 Passova gellias | reverse complement strand
TTTTTTGAGTTTGTTGACCTATAAAGCTTTATTGGGCTTTTAATTTTCTCTGATTTTTCGGTTTAAGCTTATGATAGTAAAGAGTTTCAATCAAAAAACGACCTTTATACAAACCTTATACAGGTTTGTGAATTATTCACATCTTTGAAAAGCAAGCACTTGCTAAATCGACAAGATAACGTTAAGAAAATAAAATAAAGAACTATACAAAATAAGCAGTTTCAACGTGATTAAAGAATAAATATTACATTAAATAAATGACATCAAAGAGGATTTGTCCTGCAGCGGAAATAATACAAAAGGTAAATACTCTTAAGTTTTCATAAAATAGTTAAGTATTTTTTTTATTTTTAAATAGCAATTAGTTAGGCCTTCTACTCTCTGTGTGCGAGGTAAGTCCTTTTATTGTGTTTGAAATCGAATTTGTTGAATTTGAAATGTGCTATTTTACCTGTTTTCTTTACTACGAAACGAATTTCATATGCATTCAGTTATGCTGTTTGGAATTGTATCTTTACTATAGTTAACTGACAATACTAAAGAATACTGTTCGAGTTGATATAAATTAATTATAATTTGTATGCGCAGAGTTTATAAGACCTGTAGAAAGCGTTCGGCTCGCGATGTCGCTAGCTGTTCTCTGTCTGGAGTTACTTTTCCACGCAATCAAAGTAATTACCCGTATAAGTCCAGCCGCTAGTCGGAGCTAAGACTGCGCAATGCAATGGAACTTTATACGGAAAGTCTACGTGTGGTTTTAGTTTCTGAGCTAATGAAAACAGAAATGCTTTGTACACCACCTTGCGAGGCCGTGAAGTTAGTAGAAAAGACAATAAGATACAATCTTATTATTATCTTCTTTGTCTTAGTAAAAGTTTTACATAAATTAATTTATGATTTACGAAATTAAACCGATGGCGTGTTTGTTAAATTTTGTTTCTTGTCTATTTGTCTTGGTTCTTTAGAAATTCCGCACTTAATGGCTACTACATGATTCATACTAATTGATATTGAATCATCAGGAGGTAACGCAATTTTATTCCTGTACTCAATCACTTTGTTTTTACGACTACATATACTCATACCTACAAGGTACTTGTGTGACCAGTAACATAAGAAGCGAGTAACATTTGTTATTTCTTGAGTGTAGATGTAATTCTTAGTAGTCTTGTCAATACAAAAAACAAAAGACACAAGAGGACACTTGACCTTTTTATGTAATATCAAATAACTTCGTCGTCGTCATTACTTGTATAAAACATAACAAAATATTATCTACATATAACATGTTAAGTGTCTTATTCCCATACACAAATATAACCGAACAGCGTTAAACAAAGCTTTACCTGTAAGTTTGACTATAGCTCGTAACTGCTTAATAATTCACAAGCAGTAATTGCTTCTTCCAAATCTCGGATCAGCGCAAATAAACCCTTAAAGTACCATCCACATTGCACTTATTATGTACCTACGTATACCTACATATGTACATATGTTTAGTGGATAAGGTGGTGTTCTAGACAGTACCTAATAATATTAAACATTGAAGATATTATAATTCTTTGATTCTAAGATTGCTACTACATATTTCAACCATCCAAGTCAAAGAAACATCATACCAATAAAGTGGGAGAAATGCACCGATCTATCATTGCTGTTTGTGTAAGGATTGGTAGGGTACTAAAACTGTTATTGTATATTTTCATAAAATTTAATATATACATATATAGACAATCAAACATAATGTTTTTATAATTTTTTCAAATTATAACAATAAATATAGTTAATATTTTGCTCTATGTGAAAGGCCTAACGAAGGCCTAATAAGAAGTCGACTCTCCTGAATAATCACATGTGTATATGTATGTATATATGTGTATGCAAAGCGTATTATTTTATTGAAATCATAATTACTCGGGCGAGGTAAATTATTTTACGTGGACTTAAAATAATCTTTGTGAAGCTTAAGCACAATGATGTATAAAGTAATTTATGAACTTGTCAAGAAAAGCCTCTGTCATGGCCCCGGCTCGTCCACTTAAAATTGTATGAAGGTACCTTTTAGGCACTGAATTACAAATGGCGTTATATTTGGTTTGACTTTCACTTCGTATAATTTTATATTATTATTATACAAGCTGTTACCATTGGCTTCGTTCACGTGGTTGGAAGAATTTATTTTGATTCCACGTTATACCATTATTGCGTCCGAAATCATTAGGGCTTATTTGTTTAAAACATGTTTTCCCGTGGAAATGAGATAATCTTCTTTGAAAAAGTAGCTTTTAACTATCTCCATACTAAAAATGACACAGATCCATTTATTCGTTTTGAAGTGAAAGAAGGACAAACACAGTTTCGCATTTACAAATTTAGTATGGATAAAATGGTATTGAAAATACATTTTTTTCTATAAAGAGTAACATATCATTATAGAGGTTGCTATCAAATATTCAGGTATGTAAATTTCTTTTTTATAATCATGTTCTTACTTATTAAAGAAATTGTGAATATTTTTATGTACTTATTATGATTATACCATCACGCCAGGTCCCTATAAATGGGGTAGGCAGAAAGCACCGAGTGCCAAATATTTCTGTACTTACAAACCTAACGTGTTTTGTCTAATTCAAATTTTTAAAACTATAAAAATTTTCAAATTTTGTACTTATATTATAATAATAATAATAATACTTTATTTCAAAACAATTTCCATATATATACATCAGTGTTTCCATTTAATTGTTTTATATAATTAAATATTTTATTTCATTATTTTATATATTATATATATCATACTAAAATAAAAGTCTGATAAAGATATTTATAGACGCTTAAGCAATGGGATTGTTTTGCATGCTGTTCTATTTAAAATAGAAACATACCGAAACTGATAGCACCGTAATGCTAATGCTATAGACAGCGATATCTACATATATTCGTCACATATCGTACAATCAAATTAACGTGCAGTCCGGCGGGCATATATCATGAAATGCCGACGTGTTAACCCAGAAACCTGAGTCCATTGTACATCCTGTGAAGTGGCCTAATTATGATAATTACTGACCATAGCCATACGTGACTCATAAGCTTAGGCTGTTGTCTCACTGACTAGACAATCAGTTATAGAACACTTACTGATAAAATTAGCAAAGTGAAGTCGCTAGCTATATTTGTAGCACAGCTTTTAGTTACGTGAAACTACATTTATGAAAGCTTTTGTGCTGTATAAAAGATGTGACCAACATTTAAGTATACGTGTTTAATATTGAACGATTATCGCTGTTGTTGGATATTGATAGTCTAAATAAAATAAATCTGAATTATCTTTAATGATCCATTGCTGATGGGCTGCTGTCCCTATTGAATGATGTACAACAATTGCGAATGATGCACTACTGGTGAACGCTTTAGCATTCACGGACCAGTGTTCCCGTGGCTTTATTCGAAGATTCCGATCGTAGTATTCGTATATCATCGTCATTTTAAGTGAGACATGTTACACCAGCAATGCATGCAGTAATGACACCCTTAGGCCGGCTATAGATGTTTCTAAGGCTGATCCAGTGACCATTCCCATTCGCATTGCCGACTTTTGTTTATTCAACAACAACATTCTGAAAAAATTGACAATTGGGATTACTTCAATAAAAGAACAAGTTGTTTTATGGAGATTTTTAGACATATTTATATTTTGTTCTATAATATTTATATAACAATTTACAATTCTCCAGATGGGTACGGCATTAAAATTGTATAAATCTATAGACGCTCTTACCGAGCGATTTCATTGGTCTTTTGAATGCATAACTTATTCAATACGTTTAATGGTAAGATCCGCTCAGCTTATGGACCGGAGGCAAATTTAACCACAATATTGCTACAATACAATAATAAAACGCTATACAATATCGTATTCATCGGATCCTTCTGTCCATCTTCATTTATCTCTATGGCTAAAATCTGTAATAGAACTGCTCGGAGGTAGGGAAATTATTCTTACTGTATTATAATATTTAGATAATGAAATTGACCGCATATTTTAATATTAACTAATGAATGCTGCGCTTAGAAAGAAAATATCCAAAAATCGTTTGATAAGAGCTTTCAGGAGCTTTCAGGAGCGACGGTTAACTATCGAATAGTCAACACGAGTAATTTTCAAAAGAAAAATACCAAATAAATTAAAAAAAAATTATAATACATACATATAATTATTCCATTGGTGATTTCATTTCAATAATATTTGAATTCGTGGTTTTAATTACAACTGCCAATACAAAAACCACAACCGCATTTCATTATTGTCCAATATTTACCGATGTAAATAAGGCTTTTATTGAGATATAATTTTTTAAAAGCCAAACGTAGAATCGAAATAATTAACTTTCAATTTATGTCATCACTATCATTATTTTATGTGTTAAAATTATTTGCGAAACGTATGAAATGTAAAGCATTAATTATAATACAATTATTCGCTTTAAAATTTATTATAAGCGAATAATATTATGTATGTACCTATCATACCGTAATAATACAAGATAAGTATTATCCCATAATATGTTTAGGTGGAGTTTAATTCTTACTTAATCGTATAAAAACAGAAATCAAATTAGCCCCCAACGGTAACCGGTTACAGTCGCCTATAGATTCCTGTAACATCAGATGAAGCGCCAATACGCAGTGTATTGGCGCTTCCTCGACATAGAGGATAGTTGGATATCAGCTCCATTCCCAGGTTTTTCCAAACAGTATAAGGAATCATTTCTTTGCTTGTCCCATTATAGAACATTGCGAGGAAAAAAATAGTCGCTGATTGGAGCAGAGTCCTTAAGTGTAAAACCGGATTAAATCGGGCTTACTGGCAGAAATAATTGAGCAGCGGAGCTTACGAAGACGAACGCCGAAAAGAGTGGCTACAAGTTGTTAGTTTTTCAACGACTTTTTATACGAAATACCGGTAATTATACTAAGAACTGAAATTACGTTATCATTGGATTACGTTTCATATAAGTACGCGTTTTGTTCTGTCATTTCAATTAAGCTTTCGGAACGCCAATGTTGACTCAAACCCGGCATTTCTGGCTTTGTTACGAATATAGCGATTGTTTGCCCCGCCACAAAAAGTTCACTTTACTGAATTGCCAATCGCTCAATAGATTGGCATCTGATAGTCAAATATTGGATGGTTATTGGTTATTTTTATATTCGAAATGTTTTCATTCTTAATCAACTTAATTTTTCTTTTATTGCCAAAAACAATTGTGATTCAATTGTTACCTAATTGTAATATAGCAGGATGGAACTTTAAATGTTTAGGAAAAAAAATTCTTTATCACTACAGATAATTAATGGTTGCAGTGGAATCTTCTAATTGTGATTGCGTTAATTGTTAGGACTTAATTGTAACATACAATTGTACTATTTAATAATAATTCCTCTTCAGACTCAAATTGACTTCAGCTGTCTGCTCTTCAAGTCTCTTCATTGTCTTCTGTGATATATTTCTAATCATTCAAGCCCTCTTTGTTAATTATCAATAATATTATTATGATATCGGCTCATAAACTAAATGCCATCGTTGATTACGCATAATTCTTTGCAGTTTTTTCGCTCCAGAGCACTATTTACACCTACTTACATGAGTAGAATATTTTGCTCTTTTCTATCCTAGTCTCCAATTCCAAATGTGTAGTAAAAAAAAACCTTTTATTTTGTACTATTGTGCTACTAAATAAAGCGGTTTGCATTAATAATATGGTTTCATTTGCGGAAAACGTGGGCCCGAAACGTCCAATGGTCGGTATTAAAACAACAGGAGCCTAAACTTGGCGAGCAAACATGTTATTTCAAATATATATTTCAATTAGCCGAGTGTACTTTTGAAACGTAAGTTAAATTCACAAAGCATTCGCTTTTAGCGCCGCAGGGCGCGGGCCTGGGAGCCCTGTACCCACTTAACTAGTTACCGGGCTTTACATCTGAGCGTTTTCGTATGTTTTATTAACATTGTATTTGGATAGAACAAGGAATAATTGTTTTGTTATGCCAACTTAAGCTAATTGAAAATACGTCAAGATTAAAATAATGATTACTATTAATAATTTTATACACGTTTTAATCTACCTTATAATTATTTCTAATTTTTGTCTGTCTAATAAATTTTTGTCTTTCTGTCTGTTGTCCGGCTTTCCCGCAAAAAGTACTGGACGGATTTCGAAGAAACTTCTTTTGTTATATAGCTATTAGTCCTCGGCGACATATAAGCTATAATTTATTTTGAAATACTCCAAATACTGCCCAAAGTCACTATTCCACGCGGACGAAGTCGCAGACAAAAGCTAGTATGTAATAAAATGATATGTTACGTCTGTAAAAAAAACAAATTTTTGACATGTCAAAAAATATAAACAGACAACTGGGCACACTTCACTTAAGTTAAACGTGTAAGAATAATGTGTCAGATTTTTTTTTTAAATAAAGGCAGTGAGTTCTTCACTCGAGGTAAATCTCTCATCAATAACTTGATACTCACTGCAATTAGCGACTATAAATTATAAAACATTTATGTGTCATTTCCGTAAACAGATATAAACGTCGAAGAACTTATTATTGCAATCTTATGTGTTGTAGGAACCTTTAAGTATCTACCTACTTTACAGGTTAAATGTCATATCGTTAAGTAGTAAATAAACACTCATAATACGTGAGCAGTGGTGCCTGTAACAATAATAACAATTACAGATGTTATCTAATATTGCGGCAAACATCTCTAATTAAATTGTAACATTATCCAAACACTAAATGCTATGGTCACTAATTAATAAAGTACTATCAGTACTAGGAACTGTGGAAATCAATTCGTTAATAACGATAATATTCACCGGTTTTAGGGAATATATATGGAGGTAACAAATAAAATTTTGAGTTTTACTTTCTAATGGCTGGTGAATTTGACGCACTATGTATTCCCCAACGAGCCACTATTCTTAATATTAAAAGACAGACATCCAATACTTTAGGGCTGTACATAATTTAGGGTGCTGAAAGCAAAAACACTTAGAGGTCTCAAAAACAATGCCTCTGTACATTCGTATATCTACGTGATTGGCGCGTCCACCCAATTCTTTCCTTCCTACATTATCCAGAATCCCTGTATTCCAACTAATAGCACACAAAAAAGCAACACAACATGAGAATTAATTAGCGTCTTTATTTATGCTATCTATTGGGTTAGCACTGCGTCATCTCGGTGGGCTATTTGTTCAAAGCTTTCGGGTTATAGTCAATATTATAAGAAATACCGTCTAGTTAATGGAGTGGGACCTAAATAAGCAGAACATTAAATGAAATCCAAACTGCAAATAGCGGTTAAATATATACCACGTACAGAAGCGTTGCGCACCAAACATCCCTTCTTGTACCTTGTATTTAAATACAATTACACCATTAACATCTGCTTTAACTTGTACGATGAAGTCCGCCATATTAAACCGAATTAAACCCAAAAAAAATATTTTATAATTACAAAGCTATTATATTTGCTCCACAATTATATAACATACGTGTTTTGGTCTAAGAACTTATACAAACAAGAGGCATAGATGCATTTTCTTACGAGTAGCAAAGCGTCCGTGAACTTTGAACAGCATCTCTCTTATGTATACTAACGGTCTTATTCGTACCGTATCGTACTATTAGTAGCAGTCAAGCGAGCAATTACAAGTGGCCATGCACCTCGTAATATAATATTAGTTATTACGACATCGTTTCAATTGACGATACTTGTTAAGTTTTCTTAGTGAATCAATCCATTTCCACGCAAAGATATAAGAAGAAGAATAAATAGAAGCATTTATTCACCGGAATAGGCTACATTAATATAAACAAAATAAAACCATATATGTATATTGTATATACAAGAAAAGAAAACATAACAGACATAGCACTACTCGATGAAAGGGCTGCATCCTATACACGTATGTAGACATGTGTTCCTTAAGCTTCAAAACTAGAAACAGCTCGTATATATTTCGCTATTCCACTAGCTATTTCTCGGTTTTAGCATCGTGGTGGCCATAGGCAAGATGGATCCGTGCACCGGCGTATTATTCGTAACCGAGTGCGAATACAAATCCACATCACTTTGAGCACGAAGCCGTTATATCCAGTCGAGCACTAACGAATTATAAAGACGCATCCTTTACACTGGATTATTAAAATTAAACCGTTTTGAAGTGCGGTCTCAAAGTCGTCGGTTTGCGGACGCAAGAAAGTTGGTGAATTCATCACAAAGGACAAAGGGCCACCCGAGGCCATTTGCTCACCGCGGGTATTTGTTCGCGCCTAATTAAACACGTAACAATGGAAGCAGCAGGTACGTCAAGGCAGAATGATAGGGTTGCACCGGTTCATGTTTATGTATCTCACTAACTATCCGAGCCAGTGAGTCGTATTAAATCACAATCATAATTCGTATATTAACTGGCCTTTTGGTGTAGTGGTTAGACCGTGACGGCTACACCGGAGGGTGTGTGTTTGATTTGCACCCAAGACAAACATTTGTGTGATGAACACATTTGTTTGTTCTGTGTCGGGGTGTAGTAAAAATATCTGTGGCGTAAAAAATAAATATCTCATACCAAAACACAGGCTTTAATTCCCTAACTTGGATTCATATAGACGTGTGTGGAATTGTCTCCATTATTCTACAGGATGTATTCAGATCTATACAAAGATCTTAACATTCACCTCTAATATTTTACCATGAACGTGTACAGTTTAAAATAACACAAGTTTATAACTCCTTACGTAATTTAATGTGTGAAATGGACTGCTTACACACACACTTTATGTATAGATGTTTATATAGACGTCTACTGTACATACATATGTATGTTGTTATACTGCTCTTTTTAGGATGCATCGAGTGCTAGTTTTTGCCGCAAAACCAATACAAATCCACAATCAATTCATCGGCCATTCTTCATTCGGTGTGAATATGGACACGGAGTGATGAATTGATCGTCGATCACATTGATGCGCTATGCATCTGTCACTGGGCAGGTTACGATGTAGAGTTTATATTTGTACTGCTCAAAGTTACCATGCTTCATGTGTATAGGTATAATTACTCTTTGCAATTCCATTTACGAATAGATATGGAGAGGATGCATCAATGTCGCCGTGTTACATACCTTCAATTATATGCTAAATAAAAGACAAAACTTTGAATGTCCAAAGCACGTTAGCAAAGATAACATACCATAAGTGCAAATATAAATTTATCGTTAGTAAAGCGTGATCATTTAAGCCTTACGCTAAGTTCAATAAAAAACAGATGGTTAATTACTAAATTCGCTTACATCCGTTTCATCCAGTCTACCAGCTTACACCCTATTCTAATATCAGTTTATATATTAAATTAATTACACATAAATATAATAGTAATAATTTTTCATAGCAGTTGCGTATTTTTATCCCTATTTAGGCAACGCAGAGATAATACAAAATCTATCTATAATATAAGATGAAATATATATAAGAGGATTTTATATACAAATTGAAACTTCACGTAACATCAATAACGGTCACAGTGAAAAAAATCGTATTAACGCTATTGGTATGTCAGAAACAAAAAGCAAATGATGCATTGAGAACCCATACACAAAAATCCAGCAAACATAATTTAAACCGAAATTTCTATTTTACCAATTCTAGCTAATGGTGAACAGAGCAATAACAAAGTTAATAACCACCAAATGTAAACCGTGAACAATGGCTTTCGATGTGTTTGTTTTCCAATATCGATGAAACCGCTGTAACATTACAAAGTAAAACAAATCAGCCATACTGGCAATCGACAAACAGTTCGGTGCAACGTTCAACAGTTGCACACCATATTAGCGACCTCATTCCGGTAATGAGAGAGATCCGCAAACATTGGCGTTTCCAGTAGGCACCCCAATGATCCTTCGACATTTTACGGACATTTCGAAATATAACATTGTTTCAATTAGTCATACTTGTATATTTGTTACAATGTTGCGTAATGTTTAAACAGCAAATTGATACAAGTTTAAAATCAGTTGCCATAAGTACTAGGACAATTTTGAGTTTCGGACATAGCGCCGTACCTATTTCAATTTCATTTACAATATAAAGTATTTCGTTTATATTTTAGCCATATTATAATATATCCGTAGAAGATGTACAGGAGAAAACTCTAAATTGTCCTTGTTTTAACGTGGTATTTGTTTAGAAAATAGTTCGATATAATGTGTATAAACGGATATAATAACAATTCTACTTCAATATATGTCCTCCCTAAGAGTATGGGAACCCCAGTTCCCATCGATACTGTTTATCTAATAACTGCAAACATTTTGCAATCAGAGCCAAATATATCCGGTTGCCTGTTTGTCTTTTCCAGTTTCAATAAAGCAATACGTCGAACCTGACTTCTTAGCATTATGTTTATTTAAATATCAAAATTGGTTTTCTTAGTAATAATTGACGACAATTACTATGTGTATAATATCGACTAAGATTCGATTATATTAAAGAATTATAACTTCTGCAGTATTTGAATCCTTATAAATCAGTAAATACTTCCATTTTACTGTATTATGCATTTGTTATAATTAGATAAAATAACTTAGGTTCAGCGGAGTAATAATAACAGCGACGAAAATTGGAAGCGGTAAAATAATAACATTTACTCGCAGCAGACACTTTCCTACTCCTCCTCCATCGCTTAACTGAGTCAATTACGATTGGTTTTCGATAAATTTAAACCGGAAACCTTAACGAGAACCACTTGTAGAAAACGGTGAACGGTTACGAAGTTACGGCCGGCCACGTGTTAGATTCGACTTACAAATTGCTTCAGTACTTCAATCGTTTCTAAGCAGAAACAAGTACAGCGACCGTAACTCCCTGAGCTCGCACAAGCTGTGCGCTCAGTTTCTCGTGCAGCTTTAGTTTATAATTGCATATCCCACACTTTAGATTAGTCTTTCGCTATGCAAATCCAATTGACTAAATGGAACATACATTTTACTAACTCATTTAAATCCGCAAACACTGTTCGATAAAATAATTATTTTGTAATGGAAGTTCCTTATTCAAAGGAACAATGCGTGAAAAATTGCATAGATTATGACCGAGTTTCCACAAAACCCTAAAATTTGATCCTAATTTCGCCATATTAATTTTGTAATCATAAACAAAGCGAAACACGAGAAATAAAGTATTCTATCAGCAAATCTGTTACCTCATAATTCACTCAGAGAGGTCCGTTCCGAGGCGTGGCAGGTGGTCTTAATAAATACGAGAATGGTATATCGTGGAGTTAGATAATAAATTCAAGAGGCAATCAACGCCACGGGGGCGGGTAAAAATATTAATAGCTGAGAAATAATTACATATTCATGATTTCCACCCGAGTTCGGGATGAAGGTGGAACGAAGCGTCGGGGTGAAGTGAATCCCCAGGCAGCGCGCCGCGGTCAAGCCTTTATAAAAATTAAATATCATTTAATAATGTGTGCCGATTAATTAACTTTGATTTATTTACGATTAATTATCATTAAATTTTTTTTTATTAATATTCGCCTATTTTCTACTTGTGTTTTCCAGGTAATGAGGTAATTAAATATTAGATGAACAATTCGAACTCATATGCGCTCCGACATACCTGAGCCTCTCCCGCGCTAACATCCTAATTACAACTGATCGTCATGGTACTGGGGTATTTTGTCAAATTGGGAAAAAATCTAAACGAGATAGTACAGGAAATGGTCAATCCGAAAATGTTAGCTTCCCCTGAGAAAATGATCCATCGCTCCGTTTCGACGTAAAAGAAGTGCACACAAACACGCTTACCCATTTATTGTATTAGTATGGAATGGATTTTAATGAAATGAACAATTAGTTTGCGTATGTCACACAGTACACAATACATTGAAACAAGCGGTAAATTTTAATGGTTTTATCGAACAGGATAGAGCGCAGCAGTTTGTCAAATATGCAAAAAGATCCCATGTGGTCCGCCACGGTCACGTAACTTCGTATTCATTGAAATACAAATTGTTAACTCTGATTTGATGCTAATACAGCCGCTTGCATTTATCACTAGGAAATCACCTAATTTTATACGCGTTTTAATGTTCATTTATATGTATAAAGACCATTCTTTATCCACTTGCGTCAATTCGCTGGCTTACGAACTTACATTCGCATCAAATGAAATGATTAAAGAATTAAAATATTTTTGTAATATGTCTATGCTCAGCGGTTACAGAAAGAGAGTTGTAACGGTATAAATAATTGTATCGCGGTGTACCTACGTATTAATTGGAAAGTGCATATTTTAAAACGCTCAGATTAATTTTGACTACATGACTTAAATACCAAGTAGACGTAATCGCAATAAAAATCGTTACATGATACATGAAATGGATGCTAGGTAAAGTGAATATTACGCTATTAAAATTCCTACACGTATTTCGGCACTATCAATAAAAGGTGATGGATTTCAGTGACTATTTTAGAGCAACCCCAATTGACATATTCACAATGGAGCATCCATTACGCATTGTATGAGAAATAAAAGCACCTATGTCACAGCTCCACATGTGTTAATAGAGATGGAGCTTGCATGACAAATGACTCTTTTTGTGTTGCTTTCAATGAAATAAAATGCATTTTGAAATGTATAAAATATTAATTGGATCGGCGAATATTTTTTAAAAAAAGTGAAATTTATGCATATCTGTACTGGAGCCACGAGTAAGGGGTTTGATACCTTTTTAACACTTCGCATTTCTAATGAAAGACAGC
This sequence comes from Passova gellias, assembly GCA_018249975.1. Lineage (NCBI taxonomy): Eukaryota > Metazoa > Arthropoda > Insecta > Lepidoptera > Hesperiidae > Passova > Passova gellias. The sequence goes on along the minus strand of DWUN01001893.1, from coordinate 2,371 downwards.
CATTAAAATACATGGTTCTTAGGAGCACTACACCGCAGAATTAATTAAATTCGGTAAATAGTCACTACAGTTTTGACCTTTAAAATAAATTTGCATGCGGGCTTGTATGATTTCTTTGTAAGAAGCTCAGAAATAAGAGCGAACATATATTTTCTTGATAGAGGTGCCACGATGATTACAGGTATTTAATTCTAAAATTTAAAAGCATCTCTCGCAGCATCCGAGTCGAAATTACTAATACCACATTTTGTAATAACCGGCCGTCACATTGGCGACCACGACAATTGAATGAGCGGTTCGGAGGCGGCGGGCGCTATCTGTTATGCAGATTGCCGATTGCGGCATTGTCGAGACTCACTGGCGCATCTGTAGTCTAGCGCTAATACATCTTCCAAATAAAGAATTAGTCAATTTTGTTCCCTTTAGTGTCGACAAATCGATTGTTCCTTAAAATATTTAATCGTCATAAAACTACTACTGAGATCGTTAAAGACTTGACTCGTATCGATAGATGCTCTATAATAGGGTTTAGTGCATTACGTTTTGATTTAATTTGGTTCGGTATACAGGAAAGGAAGAAAATCCTAAATAGGTTAATATTCGTTACTTTTAATCTGAAATTGTAATAAACGCTTACAAAACTACACAACTAGATTGTCTAATGGTATCTTTACAGAGCGTAAGCACAGTATTCAAATATCATTGATTTTCATTGCTCAATAACCACAATGGAGTCTGTCTTTTGCAATTAGAATTGTTACAATTGAGTACTGGTTTAGTATTACATTACAGAACTTCAAAATACGGTTTCAGTATTAAAAATTGTTAATTTTACGTGGGAACTAAGCAACCACGAAAACAGAACGATTGCTTGCTTATTGCTTATTATATTACATTTACTTCGGCATATAAATATTTTTATTGTATAATTGTAAAACATACACAAGGTCTCCTATTTTTAAATAGTTGTAGCCCAAAGACATTTACATCCGACAGTTAAGAACGAACGGGAAACATTGATTCACTATAAGATTCAACTTTATAGACGAAAAGTGCAAAAGATAAATTTTAATTTTGCGGATTATTTTTAACTACGAGTAACTAACCCGGCAAACGTTGTTCTGCCACATCAATTATAACAGTATTTCTCTACTATATAATGTATCTTATTATACATATAAACATTCCTCTTGAATCACTCTATCTATTAAAACAAACCGCATCAAGATCCGTTTCGTAGTTTTAAAGATCTAACCATATATAGGGACATTGTTTTATACTATGTAAAGATATTGAATAATTGTAACAAATCCATATTGCTTATACATGAAATACATGACGATTAATGGATTAAAAGAACAAAAGTAAATGGCAATAGGCGGCAGAGACAATTGAATGAGCGACAACGAACGCGTTCGGTCGCAATCCATTATGCAGATAACTAGCCGATTGCGGCATTGTCGACGCTCTCTGCCTGTTGCGTGCCAAAAGAGCCAGTGTGGAAAGAATAAATATTCATTCATTTTGTGGACATGCCTCTATCCAATAATTGCAAATTTATTGTCATCACGGGGTGGCGCAGCCTTCTTTTTAATCATAAAAACGTTTCGGATATGTACTCTAATATTTAAAGAAGAAAGATTTGTGCGTGTGTGTGTGTGTATGTATGTAACGAATACGCTCAAAAACTATTGGACAGATATCGAAAATTCTTTCACCATTTGAATGCTACTTTTGCTGAGCAACGTTTGCCGAGTCAGCTTGTATTGAATAAAGTAACTAAACCCTATAAGGTTTGGATTTCAGTTTCCTACTCTGGAATTCTCTGTTCAAATAATGGCGTAAACCTCTGTCTTTACAAAGTTACGTGAGTTTTATGACTTAAAATTTGAAAGTTATAATTTTTATAATTAAAAGTTTCCACAGAAGACAGAAGGTAAGCGACATCGAACATACAAAAACTGCGGAAACAAGTTCTAAAGATATAAAACTAATAACTAACTTATTGCACTACATGATCACGAGTTACAGACATGAAAGTCGATGACCGAGATAATTGAATAAGTAGAATATGTAGATTGCTTGTCCAATTGTGGTATTGTTCGGGATCGTGCCGTCTATTGGAAAAAGCATCTAGTGAATTGTCGCTATGCATTGGGTTGTTTTTTAAACATCAATAATAACAATAAAAACCGGGACAATCCTTAACATACCTAATTCCAAATTAGCATGTAAATGCATGTGTTGCGGTCACAGGATAATGGATAAACAGGACTATACAATATTTCTAAACGTACATATTTTTATTATCCAGACATAGAATAAACAAATGTGCAAATGTTTGTCCTGGGTGGGAATCGAACCCACGACC
>DWUN01001892.1:0-15224 GCA_018249975.1 Passova gellias | reverse complement strand
ATAACATTCATTATATAGTAGAGAAATACTGTTATAATTTGTATGGCAGAACAACGTTTGCCGGGTCAGCTAGTATAATATATTAATGTTGTATGGTTACCCTGAGCAATTTATTACTTTCTGTCAAAAAAGAAATATCTAAGGCGTACTTTAAAGAAATTTAATGCTCGCTTTCTGTACTGTAGTTGGTCGGCTTTATAGTTGCAACCCTCACTCACTGCTGGGTACAGGCCTCCCTCCTACAAGTCTAGTTCCAGTGTGGATTGGTATATGGCGATCTGCGACAGCATCGTACAGCATAATTAAATAATTTTTGGATCTGATAGAAGTTTGTCATGATAAAGAACGTATCAAATTGCTTGTCATTAAATAGATGCCAAGGTTGCAACTTGCCCACCCCAATGTAGCTTCACCGTCACGTCATCTTTGAATTATCCACGTTCGGTAGCACAGAGATTGAAAATTTACTACATTAAGTCAATAAGTTCAGTAATTCCGATAATTATATTTATCAAGATACTACTATCGCCGGCCTAAGTAGAAAAAAAACATGACATCAGCCAGTATCTCAGTATTTTCGTATAAATTTTGTTTGTCAAATTAAGATATGTAGATACCGTTAGGTATAAAATTACTGTTATTCAACGTTAGTAACGAACGTTATGCTAATGGAATTCACATAACTTCACACATCGAAGTCGAAATGTTCCTACTGTTGAAATATACATATAATAATATGGTGAAAATATAAGCGCCATCGATCATCTAGTCAAGTACTTTGTTTACGGATACGATTTATTTACAATGAATATAGTACATACATACTGTCACGACTTTTCACATAAGGCTAAGAAGAAATTAAGTCCAAGTATAAATCTAAGACATTACCATACTTAGTCTCAATCATAAAGGAGGACGTTATTTGATTATTTATTTAAGGCCGAGCCAGGACCTTGCAAACCAATTGTCCATTTAAGATGCGTTTAAGCTTTAAAATAAAAATGAAATGAATGCAATGTTTATCTCGGATCATAAATGTGTGTATACAACAACCACACTAAAATAGCTACATTGTTTATTTTAATTGTTTCCATACGCACACTTATGTAAATAAGCGTGATGTACCTTAAAAACTTAACAATCACGAGATCTCTAACTACCCATAAGCGATTAATCACCGTGCTTGTAACTAATATTTCCTCGCCGTTTATATTAAGGTCGGCAGAGCAAGCGTCATTCTATTATTCTATTTATCAAACTTCATAATCACCTCGCTCGAACGAAAACCTCAATTATCGATATAACACACTGCAATCAAATCAGTTGTTGTTTTGTTAGTTTAATATGTAAATTGCCAACAGTTAAAGACTGATGTACCTACAATTCGAAGAAATCTAGAGATCTAATCTGCTTGCTTAATTAACTGAGGTCATACGAGGAAAAACCTATTAGCCGCGTGGTCAAAAGAATATATTTTGTTCACACGTCGCACGTTTATTGCGCCTGTAACCTAACAAGTTTACTTATATGCCACTAGCGGCCGGCCCCGACTTCGGGCGGTAGTACATCACTTTGCTCTTTTATCAATAATTTCGACAGCGTACGCGATATAACGGGTTTTTTGGTATTCTTTTCACACGTTGGGTTACAATATCGTAGTTTTCATAAGGATCCCTAAGTTTTTTGAAAATATCCTTTCGCCTACGTTCATCAGAGATAATGAAGGATTCTACCGGTGAAATAACTACTGTGTCCATCGGCAGCCTTTCAACAAAAAAGATATCGATCCGTTGCTCCGTTTTGACGCGAAAGAAGGACAAACAACAAAGTTGTAATATAATTTTTTTTTTAACGTAAAGTACGATTTGTGATTTACCTTGTGCTTATTAATTGCGATACACTCTATAGTTCCCGGTCTACAAACAGTATGTAAATAAATACATTAGAGATTTCACGAATTGATTGTGTAATGTTATAGATTAATGGGTTTAATTTAATTTAAAGTTTATATTTTTCTTTTTATAACAAGTAAATAAAAACTTTTTTATCATATTTTTTAATTTATGATATCTCCATGATTTTATATGGCAAATAGTTGATTGCTTACGGGTGTACACCGTGTTTGTATATTAAGTGCAAAGAGGAAAAAACAGGAAGTTTTATCCTATGTTAGAAATGAGCTTTTTTATTTTAATCTAATCTAAATAAGGATAAAAACATTCAACAAGCTTCTATGAATATAATTTCGTGTGTTTCCAACAAAATATCTATAGTCATCCGCTAATCAGACAATTAAACATTTTTATTCTTCTTTCAGACGCCTAACAATAATCAGTAAAGTTTTCTGATATGTAAAGAAATAGCACATTAATTCCTACTATTATAAACGACGCTCCTGGAACCTGCTTTGCAATACAAGTTAAACTGGTCCCCGAGTAGGTACCGCTTGTTTTTATCTTATTAGATTCCTAGCTTTTTGTTTGTTTTTACTCGTCACTAATAGATATGTAGATAGATACATAGATAGAGATTAATATATCTATATATAGATAAATAAAATATGCATAACAAACAACAAATGCACAAAGTGATCCTATAAGTGTTCCGTTTTTTCCTTTAAAGGTGCGGAACCCTAAAAAAACAACAATGCTTCGAAAGCTGAAGAGACGGACATATGGAATTGAAAGCATTTGACCTTATAATAATTTTTAATCCGGTAAGTTATGTAGGTACAGGTACAAACAAAATAGATTGCACTCCTCAGTCACAACAGAATCCATAAAATACTCGAACAATGTGTTGTTTTCAAAACAGTATACACGAAGAAGATTGAGACGATTCATTTTACCGGCCGGCGTATGAGGCCACGGTTACATAAAGCGAATCATACTCACTCGTTTGTTTACGCTCAACGAGATGATTGCACAAATTGCCGGTCACTCTGGCACGTTCCGCATACGGCTGTCGTCGGTCGAAGGTAACGAATATACCCAGTGTATGACGATGACGAGCGTGTGTCCCCTTCGCCGGTCACCGCAAAACTCGTTAGCATGCCGGTCGCGGGGCCTATATGTAGCTACGCAATGTGCACACGTATATATATTTGTATATATAAGCCACGACTCGGGTTTCCCGCCGTCCAATTCCCCGCCGTTGGCTCTTAGATATCCTCATCTATTATTGGTATAGGTATTTTTATTTGAACTTTTTGTATGTTTACATGCAAGTTGCTTTCGTATACATAACAAAAATACTTCTTAATCTAGTCAAACGATGCAGGGTATTTACATAATTTATATATTTGTGATTGGAACCGACAAGTTGGTATTACTCGGAACTACTATACGTCAAAACATCCAATTTATTGAGATTCTTCAGCTTAATCTTATGATCTATGATCTTACGTTTATACCTACCTACTCGTACTTATCTCTACAAATAAATAACTTTGGAGTGTCTGTTTTAATATTAAAATAACGGCTTTTTATTAAATGCAAATGTAATTTATGTATACACGGTACATATACCAAAATATTTTTTTCACAATTTTTGTCGGTCTATCTATTTGTTCGGGCTAATCTTTGAACAGGCTGGGCCGATTTTGACGGGACTGTCACTGGAAGATAGGTGATATAATATGGAGTAATATCGGTTACTTTTTTTTAAAATTAAGTACATAAAATGACGCGGACGAAGTCGCGGCCACAGCTAGTACTGAATATTATACGTATAATTTAATTCATAATTTGTTTTTCTATTTCCCGGGGCGCTATAACATGGGGCACTTCAAGAAAGGCGTAAAAAGAGCTCTCCTCGAAAGCCGGCAGCGCACTGGCGACTCCTCGGATGTTGCAAGTGTCCATAGGCGACGCTGACCACTTATTATCAGGTGGCCCAGCTGCCTGTCTTCTAGGCTGAATTTATATAAAAAAAAATTTGATTAACTCCTTTACAACTGAGGTGTACCATTAATTACCTAAGTCCCACGCAATAGAAAAATCACATTTGCAAATTATTTGTTTTACTAATATCACTAACCAACCTATTAATTCCTATATCAATTCACTCTAGACTGACACACAGTATGAACTACCGTAACATGCTTCATATTGTCCCCACCTCTGTCTCATGCAGTCGGTACAAATCTATACTTGTTAATGCTAAGTGAGTTCTTATTTTGTGAGTTCGTTTATCCTCAAGGGGATCTTCGGAACACTACAATTTGTACAGTTCTTTTACCAGATCAACGTATTTTACATTATTTCAGATTTACATATACGCAATATGTGTGGTACCTAGCTATATTCTGTATAATAACCACTTTTATCATTCCGGTTTGACCAATAATAATAAATTATTTGTGACGCTTTTTCCAATGCTGTGCTAATATAATGAAGGTAAATAAATCTGTCTAATATAAATTTGAATCAGAAGAACAAACTACTGCTCAATCTATGTCATCTATCTCATCTTAGGTGTTTTAGAGGACTAAATTTAAACATTCTAAATTTTTGACAGATCTATTTCCAGCTTTTCTATCTTTATAAGCTCGTTATATTGTAAACATCGCAATAAACTATCGTAGTTACTGGAAATATGACATTGGGAATTACACATTTCTGCTTTGTCTTTTAGTAGCAAATATTTACCTAATAAACTGGAACTAATTGTTCAAATATCCGAGACCGAGTATAACATTTTGAACCTGACCTATTTATTGCAACTTCAATGTTACATATAAGATTAGGTATTTAAATACAATTGACACATTTTAAAAATATAAACGATATTTTAAAAATTTTGGCCTTTATAATATATAAAGTTTTTTTTTCTTGTGGGAGGTGGGACTGCTTGCTTCTAGAATTTTATCAATTGTATTTCCTGCTAATCTGTTCCAAATAACGATTTTTATTTGAAAAAAGTTTCAAACTAGCCGACAGCAGATACACTTGGCCTACAGCATTTCCAAAAACCATAACACATATTTTATTTTTATAATTTACAACGAGCTGTTATTAATTGATCTCTGACATAACTAAGAAATGAGCCTGTATTGTCTGTCTGTTGAACATGAAATACTTAAAGAAAAACAGATATGTAATAAATCTATGTAATGTAATGTATTTATAAAGAGCTAAAACAACTTCTCTAGTAGGTATCTCTATCAGCAAAAGCTCATAAATCGACTAGCAATATTTAGATATTTTACAATTTGATGTTCAATTAACAGTGAGGCCGAACTGGTCAATTTTATTTTTATTAGTTGCATAGATAGACTGTTCAATGACATTATGGAAGTTATTGTGACAACCACTTCAAAGTAAATTCCTTTGTTGTTCAACAATGTATATATTATATTGCGACAATATAAATTGCTATACAACGGATGAATAAGAGCGTAACATGCTATTAATAATAACTAACGTGTAATATGCAAATATTTAATCATACGACCATTTGCGAAAAAAATCCCTTTTTCTAGCAGTTTTATTTTGACATCGTCGTTCGAGCTCGTCTGGAAATTGCACGTCGCTACAATGACTAATTTTATTCGATTGATATTGTCATAATTATGTAAATACCCCAATTTGATTTAGGTACACTCTTATGATATCGTAAGAGACAATAATTCTTCATTACTTTTACCGTGTACAGCGAGGCAGTCCCGTTTCGTCAATGTCACCCCTCCCGCACCGCTCCATTATAGGTGGGACCAACTGGTATGTGCTACAATCTTAACCGTTTTGCAACCGAATCAACGCGCAGAATATAATAATTACTTAACTAAAATCTATGGCACAAAAACAATGAAAACGCGTGGACGATATTTCTGTATCTACAATACTGTTCACACAGAAACACCTCCATAGCAAATTGCTTGCTGAAACTCTGTAATAAGCGCCTTATTAAAATGATCCGCCCCGAGACAGCTTACAATTGCACATTAAATTCTTCTGGTCAGTTGCATCCTTGTAATTCCTGCAACAAGACGTTCAAAACGAACTTTGGTTATGCTAGTCATCTACGATCTCATCCTTAATAAAACTAGCAAATTTCACCATTGACGTATACTTCAAGGAGGACATCATCATCATCGCTTATGTTCTTCCATTTCAGTTCGAAAGGCGCATGCATTTAATAAAACACGAGGTCAACTTGGACTTCATTGGTACATTCGAAATTGTTTTTTCAGATCTTCAGTCATTGTTTGCTATTTAATGCCTGCAATGGCTAATATCGGTAATAAAACATTATTCATTTGTAACTGATAGATGTGGTAAGAAAAAAATGGATTTCATAATTAAAAGAAAAAAATGGATTTCATAATTAAAACATCATAAAATTAGACACATTTAATAGTTGAAGAAAACAATTAGCTACTTTTATTCATAATATACTTTTATCATTATAACACTTAGTTTCACATTAAGTAGCGTCCACTTTCATCCACCAACAATGTTGACATACAACTGTTGATTAAATACTTCCGATTGAGACTCTTGAAACTAAACAAGGAGATATTGTAGCCTTATTTGTAAATATTGTTTTTTTTATTCATTGACAAATTAATTGATGTTATCAGCAAATTCACTGCTCATGACTAATTGTCATTACACAACTAGAACAAAATTAACAGTCAACAAGCGGTTATATCTAGACAAACACCAACATATTCTATCGTTTCATAAACTACTCTTTATATTTAAATATTAATTGCTTGTGCTATGTGGCAAAATTATGTAATAAACACAAAGATCTCATAGATGTGTTTCTAAGTATGTTGTACATTAATTACATACATTTTTTTAAGAAATCCATTATTTAAGGTTCAAAAAGGAAGTAACAAAGTCAAAAATAGTGTCAAAACAAACAAAAAGAAGTCCACTAAAGCCTCATCAAAGTATATGTAGCATACTACTATGAACAATAATACTACAATAAAGTTTTTGTGAGGAGAAAATTTCGCTTTATCACATATTTACATAATAAAAATTGTTAGAAGAATAAGGCTTCATTAACAATTGCTATTCACAGATATCCATATAGAGATCAAAATATTATATTAAAATGTAACAATAACATTTCCTTTTATATCAACGTTGCAAATATAGGACAATAATAAACGATACCTATGAAATAAATTAATGGATTGATAGTCTTTGGAAGAAAATACAACTTCACATTTGTCTGTCATGCATGCTATGTTAAAATCTAAAACTATAAGACTAGAAACGGTACAATGCCACATCAATAAAAATCTATTAAAAGACAACATTTATTACAAATATAATATAATTTTATCTATTATAAAATATGAATAACATTACTAGTTATTATTGACACTGGCATTAGAGAAAATTTGAATGATAAAGTTGGAATGTTTCACTTTTCTGGTTTCTGTTTTTCACATTATGTAATCTAATTACTAATAACATTTCAGCTGTGGATGATGTTGATAAGAGGTGTGTTGAGGCCCACGGCCCATAACTAGAGTACCTTTTAGGTCTACCTGAGAGGGTTTTGACCAGATATTGCTTCACAAATAAAATATTGCTACAAATATTTAAAAATAACAGGGAAAAAACAATATCCCCGTATATATTTGCTTTGTCCCAGGCAAACACCTCAGCACTTTACAGCAATGGCATTTTCTTATCAGATCTTTAAACATTTTGTTAAACAAAAGGCCCATCCCAACAAAAAAACAGTCAAAGTAACCACATCGAATACTACTTTCAAGCAAAAGATACTTGGGCAACAGTAATGGCGTTGTTATGTACATAACATTTCATATAAATTAAAGTCTTTTGTGCAGTACTTAAGCATCATAGGGCAGAAATCCACGACATTTAGGGCTGCCGCAGAGGCAAATCTTTCTGTCCTGTGTCAATCTTGTGCTTATGGAGACACCTTTATCCACTCTATCGCTACCGTAATCAAAGGTTATTTCAGAATCGCGTGATATATCGGCACAACTAAAAACGCCAAGTTTTGGGATCGGGCAATTGATTCTGACGGGAACAATCTCACAATTAGCTTCGCAGCTGTGATTAATGTAGCGGCCAATATTTCCGAACTGGCTCGGATCGATAATAGTGTGTACTATCTTTTTTTTGGCATGCTCTTTGAGGCAGAAAATATAATTCATTCTGCCCTCGGTCAAATTGTTCTGATGCCGCTTGGCCGCCTCAGTCATAGTAATAATTTCCCCTGCATACTCACAGATAAACACACCTTTGGGAATAAAATTCTCAGTGAATAACCCGAGCCCTTTACCTTCTATGTCACACTGCTTCACATACAGCCCTCCGATAGGACCTTTCTGAACGACACGGTTCATGCAGCTATTGAGGCATGAACATAGATCATTACACTCCATGACTGGATAGGTCTGGCTAGTCTTCTCATAGTTCAGCTTAAACTGACGTTTGTTCCCCCGCCCCTCAACAACATAATTGAGTCCACCGGAATTTTGAATACATTTGCAATCGCTCTCTGTACAAATTTCACAAGTGCATTTGCTTGTTATCTGAGAGTTGTAATGGTCAATCAAGTCTTCATACTCTTTGTTTTCTTCTATGGGTCCTGGTATACTCTCAGGAATATAAATGAGACCCGTATCCGTATGGGAATAGTAATCATTCATGTTGATTAAATATGTTTTGTAAGTAACTGCGCTCAAGATAACTTTAATATAATGAATGGTAAATAGATTCGTGGAATAAAAGCATTTGTTACACACACAAAACTCACATTACATCTGAAAGTGAAAAAAATGGTTCAGATAAAAACACGTGACTGTAATCCCGAACGTGACAAAATAATCAATAATACGATTCTGGAAATCAGTACTAAGTATCTAAGTAAAGTAATAAAAGTTTTTCAATTCCAATATGGTATCTTTTATTGTAGCTAAATACTATTTACATTGATCAATAACATTATTAGTAACTATGCCCCTCACTTTACTAAATTTATTACGCGTTTGCAACAGAAATTAATATTAAAATCCACTTTGTTGCACTTGCAAAATTTGCATTTCCTTACAGATAGAAAATACCAGTCTGATCTATGGTACGATCACTATTACTAATTCACAGATACATGTTAAATAAATAAAACTAGTTTGTCTACAAATGTTGTGTTTTTAATGCGCAATCAAATTTAGTAAATTAAAGGAAACTGGCTTTAACATATTTTTAGATTTTAATATAACTTAATATCAAACAGAAAATATCAATAAACACTTTGTTGGTAGCAAAACGTTAATCTTCTAAATGTATGGTTAAGTAAAATTAAACCTCTTTTCAGAGTCATTGGTGTTCTTCAAATAATTCGTAAATTAATATATAAAAATAAACTTTATAAAACGGGCGATGTTAATTAGATTACGGGCGATTTTTGAACGCTGGGCAACCGCAAAAATGCAATGAATATCATAATATGGCAATAATGAAACGTCAAATACAATGATAAATATTACAACGATGTAAATTTTTATATTTAATTAAACTATACAATACTTGTTAATAATCTAGCTACTACCTACTCATAACAACAATATTTAAAATTAACATTACCTTATATAACTTTAGAATATTTGTTAACGTCACAAGATAAAAAACGAATAAAGCGCCATCTATTTTTTAAATCACTTACTACGTGTATGAGATTCTAGGTATGCGAGTAGAACAGCGAGCAGAATCGGTCAGTGGTGTGATTTGATAGTTTGTCTGTGTCTGTACGTACGTGAGTCTAATGCCGCGCAGGCGCAATGTCGTGACGTGACGTAATTGTCCATTCATACTTTTTGTTCATTCAATGAGACAAAATATTTTATTGACTAGTGTGGTGTAAATCAAATTACAACTCATTAAGTCGTAGTCATATGAAAGTGAATTTATTGTTTGAAATTTAATGCAGTGTTGTGAATATAGTTGTTATATTTGAAGTGCATTCATTGATAAAATTAAGTGCATGTATAGAGCACATGCGCAATGCATGAATAAATTCATTCGATTTTTGCCGTGTCCAGAAACAAAACCGAAAAGTGGTTACCTCGTAATAAGTAATAACTCGTGTTCTTGTGTTCGGTTTAGAAGTACCCAGTCATCTCTGTCTCGTTGAAAACAGGCTCAAGTAGAACATTACGACAGTCCGGAAGTGGCGGGACAACCGGCCGAGGGGCTCGTTCCGAAAGAGATAACAGCGGATGAAAGAGATAAACAGTTATGGATTTAACATGGCGGACGAAACGCGTAAAGTGCGAGTTGAAGAAAGATTGAAAATAAAGATCGGTAAGTACAATTATTACTTTTTTACTACAATACTTGTATTTCAAATATGGTTTTGATATTGTAAGAACACTATGTCATTTGCTCTCTGATAGGAAGAATCGGTAATGTTGTTGTCACTGGTGAACAGGTGGTGGCAGAGAACTGTAGGGATTCTGAGTCAGATGATAATAGAAATGTTTTCGGGAGCGAATAAAAGGCACGGGGCACGAGTGGACAGGTGTTTCGGCTAGAGGTTCGGTCGATGGGGCCCTTTGGAGCTTCTATGTCGTTCTTTGTTTTTGTCGCAAGTTGATTTGACAGTTCGCGCACAGTTTATGAATGAACTGCCGCGAACACAATGAACTCGTGCTCAGATCATATTAGATTAGATATCCACTGCACAATATTGTATAACTGGTTAGGAGGATTTTCACATGTTTGAAAACATTTACACATCGTGATACAATGTTACCTTTCTAAAAACTGTGTTCAATATAATTGAAATCTATTATAGAAGTCTTTGGGCTTTTCTACTTGTTTTTGAGGAAAAATGTATAGTTTTTACACATTTTTTACATAACATATTTTGATGTACAATTATAGTCTATATTACTTATTGGACAGTGAGTTTGTCAAACGTGTTTGCCAGCAAATAAGTTTTATGATTATGTTTTATGATAAATAAACATATATTTAATTTTCATATAACTATGCATATTATTTTGTTTATCTGCATACTCTGACGATCTATAAATAGTATATTGTATATATAGTATGTTCTATTTCCTTACAATATTCAAAATAAATAGGTAATTAATTTTACAACATCTCTATACAACATTCTATTAGCAGAGGCAGGTGTAATTTGAGTCGAGCCCTATGATTTGCAAACTCATGAGAAATATAACATTAACTGAAATTACTTGTCTACAAACAAATGACAGTAATTAAGAACCAATTAAAACATTTACAGTGTAATTTTTGAACATGAAAAAAATATTGTTGCACATTTTAGAAGATTTCTGTCTTTTCTATTTCAATGACAACTTTTAAATGATCAATACGATGATGAACAAGATAGCATAAATGTTGAAACTAACGAAAATCTTAGAAATGTGTATAACGTGATTAGTAAAAATGTATAACCAGGATAATTAAAGCATTGAATAATGAGCCGTATACTTATAATGTTGTGTAAATAATGCTAGAAATATTTTAACCAAATTCCATAATAGGAAAAATTATTGTCTTATTGGTATTACAATCAAGTTGGATATTTAAAGCAATTGAACATTTGTACATAGTTAATCTATACCGTATGAAGACAATATTAATAATAATGATTATTATTATTATACCATCACGCCAGGTCCCTAACGGGCTAGGCAGAAAGCACTGAGTGCCAAATATCTCTGTCCTTACAAACCTGAGATGCTTAGTCTATACTCATCACTCTTTTATAAAGATAAAGGAATAATAAATTACATTGAGGCATAATTGTATTGTAAGTTTACTGTGAATCATTTAGGGCTCTTCATGGGTCAATAAAAAGGATTTTTGGAAAGGATTGTGGCCAATGGCAGCCTATGATGTAATGTAATATCCAATATTTTTGAAGAGAGTGATAGAAGCTTTGGGCTTTTCTTCAGGTGTAAGGGGTACTACTATTTTTTACATTTAAGTGCAGTATTAAAAATGACACGGGGATTCATAAATTTGCATATAAATACAATCATAATACTAATATTATAAAGAGGAAAGATTTGTATGTGTGTATGTAACGAATGGGCTCAAATACTACTGCACCGATTTCATTAGTTCTTTCACTATTTGAATGCTACATTATCACTGATCAATATAGGCTATACTAGCTATTGCCCGCGACTTCGTCCACGTGGAATACTGTCTATTTGCAATAAAAGTATCCTAGAAAATTAAAATGCTTCCCAAAGTCACTATTTCACGCGGACGTCGTCGCCGACAAAACTAGTTTATTAATAAATTATGTGTATTTGATACAGTATTTTGCTTACATCAATGACACATTATTACTGACTTATTCTGTATTGTAATTCACATGATAATGTGCAATTGTATTATGTATAAGCTTAGTAGCAGGTATGTATCTAGTGTGTTATTACATATTATTATATTATAAGTCCTGTAGAATGTAACTTTTAGTTTTTATTGTTAATTGCCGACATCATCATTTTATCCATTTAGGTATCTGAAACACAATCAGTGTTATTATATCCTAGTTATTATTATTGCCGCTTGACGGTAGAAAGTATCTGAAACACAATCAGTGTTATTATATCCTAGTTATTATTATTGCCGCTTGACGGTAGAAATAGGTTTGGTGTTGGTAATTGCTCGGGTGAACAGTATACTTTAAAAAAATTAAATATCACTTTAATGGCGAACAAAAACATTATGAGGTATGTATACACGAGTTTCTCATAACACTCTAATACGGGTGAAGTCTGTTACATAGACTTGGCAGGGTGGCAATTTTTGATCTTAGTCCCCTCACTCTAAGAGAAGACTCGCCTCCAAAACTGGAGTGATAAAAAAGTTGTACGAATGTATGATTCTTCTATATCAAAATTGTCTGCCGATAATTCTATCACTGAGTTACTCAGCAATTCATTCCACATGCTACGTTGCAAACCTCTCTCTTAAATGCGTATGGAAGGTGGTGTTCTCTTAACATCAGTAGAAATGCAAGCTGATTACATAAAATAAAATAGGGAGGGGTTAACATCTTAAAACCATCCAAAACTTTCCAAGGTGTGAAGAGAGATCTCTCTCTGGTAGATTATGATTGCTGGTTTTGAGGTAGTGCTTTCACGCTTTAAATCACAAAAGTACTACCTTTTATCAGTCGCCATCTATAATTATTATCAATAAGCTGAATCATCATCATGGATATCAATCCATCCTTGGCATCATATGCGTCAATTCACATACCACTTTGTTACCGGACATGGATCCCCTCTGAAATTAAGAAAGTTTAAAGTAATAATCAATCATGCCGGTTAATTGTGTGTAAACAGATTACTTTAAGCTGAACATATTACAAAGAAACCTTAAGGGAGGCAGGTATCCTCACAATTTTTTTTCTACTATTATAGCCAGTGTTCCTTCAAATATTTAAAACACAACTAATCTCATATTTCTATTAGTGGTGTGTGCCAGTAATATAAACTAGACGTTTTAAATTACCAAAATAGATGAATAGCGAATACCCACTTTAGTATTAAATATTAATACTATTTTGCTATATTCCGATAATTCTTTCTTTTTTCAGAATTTTCTGACAATTCCTAATGGTGCTTAAACAATGCTCACATTTAAACTGTCAGCACGAAGAAATTGACTCTGTGACATAATATAATGATATGGTTCGTTGCAGTCGCGTTTATTTTACATATATATTATGTTTGTTGAATAAATTTAATTGTGTTAAAAACTTTGTAATTGGTTAATTAGGGACGATATGTGTTCAATATATGCATGTAGTTGACGTCGGTGTATGGATGATTGATTTGTGTGCGGAGCCGAGCGCATAAATCCATGATAAGGCGAAGTGTGTCTGCCGAGATAAGGGTGCAGTGTGCCTTCCGGGGCGCGACCCGCGACCCGCGCGGCTCCACCAGCGGCGCACCGCTATCGGATACATTGAACCTACTGGACACTACAGTTTGGTGTTCACTTAGCGCGTTATGAAATTACACTCTTCTTCTATATGTAGTTTTTATTCGATTGTTGTACCGTTGATTATGCATTACCGACATTACAGTAGGTTAAATTAGCACACACAGGCTAGAGAGTCAAGAGCCGAGTAGCAAGTTTGGCCGAGTAACCTAGTACCCAGATTTACTCGGCGCAAATTTAGCCATGTCGAGTATTCGCTCACGTTGCTTGGTATGGGCTTGGCAATATGTTAGAGCTACCTACCTACCTTAGCGCATCTAAAATTTACTGAAAAATGTAGATTGTACTAGTAAGTTTAAATCGATATTTAAATTATTTCTTTACAAGACAGGGTGAAGTAATGAGGTACTTTAGTGATAATACGGCAAATACTTATGAATTTTAAGGTCACAAAAATTAAACACGCTATTTCACAACATACATATGTAATATTCCGCATTAGCCAATACGCATTGCTATCTTATATTCGATTTGGTCGGTTTTTTAACGAACTCACCAAAATATTTCAAATCGTACTTGTATTACTGCCTCGCATTATCTTTAGATAACTTTGTACACGACAATGTATTATTACACATGTACACATGACAGCATAAACAATTTAACATATGTATGCGCCTTGCAGTAAATAAATATTGTCAATAGAACTTGAATGCGTTTGCCTGTCACCGCTAATAAATCAAGCTGTGTCTCACCGTCTGGACCTCGGTGTGAATGAGCTGTAGAATGCTAATAAAACCATTCATATATCGCGACCGATGTGAACATGTTGTATATGTATATTTACATTTGCCGTTGTAAAATCATCAATATTGCCGTACACAAGTTTGAATGGACCGTACTGCATTCCATATGTCATGTTCCATTCGTATGTGTTTGCGTTAGACGGCGGCGCTCTGGTTTTTAATGTATTAGAGCTCGTGAAGGGCCTGGACTCGCCGAGCGATAACCGAGTCTCGCTCGCATGCTTATGGTAACTTCCGGCGAGCGCGCCTTATCTAAACTGCACCTTTGTTCTTACCATCGCTTTATAGTGGACGGGCCCGAGTGGCCCGCTCGCTCAATGGTATCGCTGGTTCGTACGTCGCGTGACTCAGGGTTTGTTCAGCGTTCGTACATGCTATGGCTTTGGAATCTTAATTGATGTTTCGTCAACTCGAGGAAGTTCGGATAATTGTTTGATCCTAATAAGGTTTTACATGTAATATGTATAAATGAATCGTTGTATAT